>JAVRFV010000311.1:0-81673 GCA_032716605.1 Paralithodes platypus
TGATATCTAGAAAGTAGAGAATATGCTAGGTCTCAGTGGGGTTTTTGTGGTTCTTTGGTGTTATCATCGTGTCGGAGTTGCAGCCTTATCCCCTTCCTCGAAGGATGTTGGATGTGGGTCAACCAAACAGGGTTGTCCTCTCGTTAATTAGAATGCAATAACGGGTTTGTCGTCATCTCTTCCTTTCTATCCTTGAGTACCTATTTTCCACCTTCGCAGCTTAATCTATCTTTTTCTGTCTTACCCTCTCTCTCTTGTTGGCAGCAGAAGAAGGGAAGTGAAGAAGAGAGACCAAACCCCCCCCCCCCCCCCCGTTACAGTGGTATGCAGCGGTGCGATTTCTTTAGGAGTCCAAGGTTTGACATGCTCCAGTTCCGTTCAGGGCTCCTGAATTAATCCCGTACCCCCCGTAGAAGAGACTGTACAGTACTGGTTCTTACACTTTCGCTCGGGTGTTTAGAATCAGTGCGTTGCAGTTGTCATTGTTCACGCTACCAACCCGTGAAATAGTTACCACAAACAGTATTGGCCATGCTACCACATTTCAATACGGTTAGTGTAATATTTCAGGGAATCTTTAAGTGCAGCAGATACCAGCAAGAATCACAGTGACTGTGAAGGAACCGCAAAGTTGAGATAGCGGTGGTTAGTGTTTTCCGGTTATTAGTTGTCTATCAATTATCCTTCTTTCCTGTCCAAGATGGAGAATCCTGATCCAGAGCCAAGGCACGAGGTGCAAGATGCTTTAGTCAGGAGGAATGAGGAACAAGGAAGTGAAGTGTCACTTGAGGATACGGACAGTTCCCGGTTTGTCACGGTCGACCAGTGGGAGGAAGGTCAGAGTGAAGACAACTCCCAGAATGAAATGGACCAGATGAAAGCCATACTAGAACGATTAGTCGGTGAAATGTCAGCATTGGCAGACCAGGTGCGAGACGTGAGAGACCGAGAGATGTTCCAGAGCCCAACTGGTACTCCACAACCAACCCTCAGCATTAAGAACCTTTCCCCGCCTCCGCCTCTTGCCTTTGCGGACTCTCGCAAATCTGCAACCCCAACACCTCCCACTCCTTCCCCTCCAGTACCCTTGATCCGTAATCCCCCAACCTCACTTTCCCATTCTTCTTCACACCCCCCAGCTCCCCTCCGTCAGCCCTACCACCGACGTAGTGAAGGGATTAGTTCCCGAGATGTACCCATGCTTCACATGGATGAGTTACGATCTTATATGGCTTCCACGAAGATTGAGGTCTTTCAGATGCGGATCGAAGCCTGTATGTCCCATGACGAGGCAAGGTTGAACCTGGCCAAGTTCAAGTTGGATTCCGACCTGGCTGTTCTGGTGCAAGTAGAGACAGCTCAGGGAAAGTTAAAGACTTGGGCAGAGTTCATCCAGTTCCTGAAGCAGTTCTTTCATAAGACGCCAACGATGTCCGAGTCGTTCCGAGAAGCAGAACATAACACGTACGTCCTCTCAGAAGATCCTTATGATTACGTCCAGAAGATGACGTATAGCTATAGTATGATTCAGTCAATGTTCCCAGGGGAAACTTTACCTCCACGCGACCAGTGGCTTAAAATAAGACTCCATGCGACCCTCCCCTTGTCCGTTAAGCAACAGGTGGATCGATACATGCCTGTTGAGATACCCCTGAAGGAGTTCCTGAGGCACCTGAACTATGAGCGTCAGCTGCAGAACCATGCGGAACGGATGGTCGCAGGAGGACGGGTTTGTGAAGTAATGAAACACCATGCCCCAGTGACTACACCGCCTCCCAGCAGTAGCCAACCTTCCCTGACGACCCCTCTCCTTCCATCAACGGGAGTGGACGATAGATTCATCCGCCTCCAGGAATCTCTGGCGACCTTGTCACAGGATGTCCAGAGATTAACACGAAGACCTCAGTATACAGGATGCCCCTTCTGTAGAACAAAGGAGCATAACAGGGCGGATTGTCCCCTCCGTCCCCCACGTTTAGCATGTTTCGACTGCCTGAGAGAGAATTGTAGACGTGGGAGACCTGACTGCCCAGGGCGAGAGGGTAGAGCAACACGGTGACTCGGGACCTCGAACAAATCTCCAACCATTTTCCTCGTAGTAAACCAGAGATCGTGTCGCGCCATGGTAGATACCGGTAGTGAGCTCACGCTCGTTAAGCAGTCCTTGGTGATTGAGTTAGGGCTTCCTATCTCTCTCAGCAAGAATATTCCAGCCCTCTTTGGAATTACTGGTACCTCCCTAAGGATTTTGGGCACGGTCTCCCTGGCGGTATGCGTAGGAATGTCCCAGACAATACAGCACCTGGCGGTGGTGATCCCAGATGACTATATGGACACTGACCTGCTTCTTGGGGTCGACCTTTTGGGTCGCTACCCTATGTTATGGAATCATCCACGTCAGACGCTACGTTGGGGGGATGTTACCTACGACATCCATCATGTTACTACAGGGAAAAGAAAAGCGAGATCTGTTCGCCGAGTCAAGGCTACACTCACTGAGGAGAAGCCCCAGAAAGAAAATTGCATTCGGCTCCCCGTCGAATGGTGATAGGTCCTTACCAGACTGTTATGCTCCCTGTTATTGTTGGTGAGGACATAAATAGCATTCTTGAAATTCAGCCCCGGAACCCTGCTCTTCAACAAGAACTTCCAATATGTGTGCGAGTTACCAGTGAGGCCGAAGTCTTTCTCCCTTTCGCAAATCCTTCCCGTGGAAGAGTGGTCCTGAAGCCTGGCACCCTCCTAGCCATGTACGAGAAACTGGCAGAGAGTCAGATTCACGATGTACCCCAGTGCATGAAGACCAAAGTAAGTAATGCTATGCTACCTGACATGGATCAGCCCTCCTCCTCGGGGACCCGAGAGGAAAAGTTACAGTCTTTGATTGACAAGTGTCAATGGGACCACTTGGAGGATGGTCAGAAGGGTCAGCTGGGACATGTTCTCAAGGAGCATAATTCGGTTTTCATCTTGAGTGAACACGAATTAGGCACTATGAATGTTCCCCCGGCCCATATTCATGTTTCAGACCCTACACCTACGAGAAGCCCTTTGTATAGAACCCCGGAGAAAGCAAAGCCGATTCTCGCACAAATGTTGAACGACATGTTGAAGAAGGATATCATCGAGCCTTCAACAGCGGCCTGGTTGAGCCCTATAGTCTTAGTTGCTAAACCTGATGGCACCAAGCGCATGTGTTTGGATTATCGTCAGGTCAATACGAGACTACAGGCCGACATCCAGCCACTGCCCAGGTTAGATGAGTTAGTGGAATTGACTACTGGACACAAGTATTATGCTACGCTGGATCTCAAGGACGCATACTACCAGATTCCCCTTGATGATGAGAGCCGAGATCTGACGACTTTCAGCGATGGAGTAGCGTTATATCGTTTCAAGCGGCTACCTTTTGGGCTCAGTTGTAGCCCGGCCATATTCACACGGCAGATGGGTTCTGTCCTGGCTCCCTTGGCAAAGGAAGGCTGGGTCAGAAACTATCTGGATGATGTGCTGCTATGGGCATCTAGTTTTGATGAGCTCCTGACTCGTCTATCTACTCTTTTCAGTTTCAGTCACTTTGCCAAGATGGTCCTGAAATTGAATCTCACTAAGTGCCAATTTGCGCACCCTGAGGTAAAATTTCTGGGCCACCTCATTTCTGAACAAGGGTGTAGACCAGATCCGGAGAACGTCGAAGCTGTGATCAACATGAAGTCCCCCTCGAACGTCAAGGAAATACGGCGATTTTTGGGTATGGCCGGTTTTTACAGGAAGTGCATTCCTCAATTTGCCAAATTTGCAGCTCCCTTAACTGAGTTAACCAAGAAGTATGCCCAGTTTGAATGGTCCTCGGAGTGTGAAGAGGCGTTCCAAAAGCTGAAGACCTTGTTAGTTAGTGCACCAGTTCTAGTGAAGGCGGACATGCATCGCAAGTTCCTTCTGCATACAGATGCTTCTGGTACTCATGTGGGCGCAGCGTTGATGCAACCTCAGTCAGACGGCACCTTGCGGCCCGTGGGGTATTTTAGTAAGAAGTTGAAGCCCGCTGAAACTCGCTACTCCACCACTGATCGTGAAGCTTTAGCCGTAGTATTAGCATGTAGACAGTTTCACCACTACTTGTGGGGAGTCCGTTTCAACCTCATGACGGATCATCAGCCATTGGTGTCAGCCTTTACGAAGAAGACTAAGTCGGCTCGCATGAGTCGGTGGAGTCTAGAGATGAGAGAGTATAGGTTTGACATCAGTTACAAGCCGGGTCCTAAGAATTATGTTGCCGACCAGTTAAGTCGACCTGTGAGAGCAGTGAGGTGGGAACAGGATCAGAAATGGTTAGGTAAGACCAGCGCCGAGATGAGGGAGTTGCAGTGTCAGGAGGCCCGATGGAAGGATCTCATAGTTTTCCTCGAAGGTGGGGCCTTACCTAAGCATCGCTATCCTCGAGCCACGCTCGATCAGTTTGTAGTGGACCAAGGAGTTCTTTATTTTGTAGTGGCTAAGTCGGACGGAAGTCTGCATTACCTTCTAGTTGTGCCGAGTGAGCTGAAGAAAGCTGCGTTGAATCTGGCACATGACCAAGAGTCTGGTCATCTGGGTAGATTTAAGAGTATCATGAAGGCCGAGTCGCTGTTTTACTGGCCTAATTTACGTAGTGATGTAAGTACTTATGTTAGGGAGTGTTCGGTCTGTCAGCAGTATAAGGGCACCCAAGGACTCCAGCAGCGCTGGCAGGAATTGCCACCCGTTAAGCAACCTTTGGAGAGAGTCAGTGTTGATCTTACGGATATGACGGCAGGAGCCCAGGGGTATCGTTACATTCTGACAGTAACCGATCACTACAGTAGATTTGTAAGGTTCTATAAGTTAAGGTCCAAGGTCTCGGCGGAGGTCTGTGGGAAGTTCCGAGAGTACTTATGCGATTTCGGGTCGCCTCAGACCCTCCTCTCTGATAATGGTGGAGAGTTTACCTCGCAACAGTTCCGAGATTTATGCACTTCATTTAATATTAAGTTGGGATATGTGACTCCTTATCACCCGCGTGGGAACAGTGTGACCGAACGGATGCATCGGACATTAAAGACGGTCTTAGCAACCTTGTGTAAAGGGCACCCCTTAAGGTGGCCCCAGTATGTAGGCGAGTGTCAGCGCGTTTTGAACTGTGCAGTGCATGTGACGCTAGGGGAACAACCTCATTTTGCGTTCTTTGGTCGTTACGCTCCCAGACAATTAGGTGCAGCGTTACCATCAATAGAAAATGAGGAACGCCAAGAGGCTATGTCCGTCGCGAAAGAGGTCCTGGAACAGACCTCACTGACCATGGCCAGGAAGTTTAGAGACGTGGCTAATCGGAACCGCCGGAATGAAAAGGTCAATGTGGACGACATGGTATGGATCAGGAACCAGAATCCACTACCAGGGACTAGCCAAAAGTTGAACGCAAAGTGGGTGGGTCCCTTTCGGGTCACGGAAGTAGTCCGAGACGGGGCTGCGTATAAGCTAATAAATCCCTATACGGGTGTGTTTATGAAAAGGGCCGCTGAGAAAGTGAAACCGTTCGTGGGTGAGGAGTATTGGCAGGTAGAGCAAGTTGAAATGCCGGTTGAGGAAGACTATCAACCTGAGATTTTAGCACCCAGAGCCCGTCAGCCGGCCCGGCGTTATATAGAATCTTGTTAGAGTGTACAGTAGAGTCCCTGTTGTGGTCGTCTTGTTGTGTACTCCCCTGTGGCCCCCGCATGGTTAATTAATCTTTCCGGTCAAACCCCCGTGCAGCGAAACTTTAAGAGACGTAGGTGCCTAGGTTATGTAGAACGTCATACAGGTGATTGGGACTAGGGTGGTGGCGTTCCCATCAGGACGTGCTGTTGGCTCTGAGTACCTTTATGGTTGACTGGGGTTATACTCCTTTCGTCCCGAGGCTCAGCCAGCGCACAGAGTGTGAAGGGACTCCCACGATACGGGTGTCCACGCTGCTCTCTAGTCTGGTCTCCTGGGGTTTTCCAAGCAATAAAGGGGTGGAGAGAGGCTGTCTCTACGGGACAAGATAGTGCCTGGTTGGCACTCTCCTGAAAAGGAGGGACACTTTATAGAGTGGTATAGTGATTTGTTGATGAAGGAAGGGACGCCCCACAGGCAGAGTACAGTACAGTAATGTGTCAGATTCTAAGACGTTGGGTATAGACTGCGAGCTCTGGGCATGGTAAGATGCCAGGCGGATCAGAAATTCTGCTGTAATAAGTTAAGGCTGGATTAATTGGTAACTGTATAATGTTTATGTTGATGAAAGAGTGAATGAGGTAAAAAGTCTTCAAAGAAAAGGTAGAGCTGTGTAACGGGAAGAAATTGTACTTTCCCTTTTGGTATATGTTGTAAGGTTTGACTTAACTGTAAGACTTTTTCCCCTTCATTCACTCTTCCCTATATTTAAGGGAAATGTATCGTTTAAGAAGGGTTAAGTAACCCTTGTCTATGTAAAGAGGGAATTAGCCTAGATCAGGAGGAGAACTAATATTCTCATATCTATCTAAAATACTTTCAAGCCTAATTTTCCTTTCACCCCTTTTGTTATCCCATGTAAAAATCCTTCCTTTTCGAATTTAGAGTAATGCCCCCTTGTGTAAAAAGACCGCCAATTCCTACCCAAGCGACGCCACCCTTTGTGGTCACCCTCCCCTTTTTTGGCGGGATCCCTGGCACTGGCCCTCGGCCCCTCACTGTCGTGACCCCAGGCCTACGAGAAAGACACCTACCGACCCCCCCAGTCTCTGTCATCATTCCCCGCTTCTTCTCCGGACTTAGGCTTCCTTTCCCTCCATTCAGAGGTTCGTAATTAAGGTTTATAGTGTTATAAGGTATTGCTTATTCAGTTAAGTAAGTACTAGGTGTGTAATGTACGAGGTATTGCGGTGATTGACAAATTCGTGAACTCGAGCCTACCATCGGGTTGGTCGACAGGCACCCCTCACCTGCCAAGTGCCTACAACCATACAAATTCCCCCATTATCATTGTGTTCAGTAAAACTTAGTCTGTGCACCTTTGCTAAGTATTTTTCTGATATTTTAGATTTTGTTATTCCAAATTAACGTCAAATTAACTTTGTGTGTAATAATTTCAGTCAGAGGGACGCCATTTGATGGCCTTCCAATTCTTGTGTTTTTCCATAATTCCCGACCAAACTTAGGCTAGCCTATTTTGCTAGTTTGTCTTTCACCGTTTTACATAATCCTGAGGTAGTGAGAGAACACCTAGTTAAGAGTAGAATTGAGGATGAAGTTGATTAAAATGCTTTTGAAGCCTGACCGCCATTTTAGGATTTAGACCATCTCGCATTTCGGAGAGACGACCAGGTTGAGTAAATTACTAATGTAGCAGTTGTATTGTATGTTTAGAACTTGTTCATTACTTTGAGTTTATAAAACCATGCATTTTGGTAAATATGATTGTATTTTAACGTGTAAATCAGGAAAGGACATTCGTTTGAGATCGTGTCCTTGAGTTTTGTTTACCTTTCGTGTCTCCGACGTTTCAAAGTTAGGCCTGTTCAGATAAGTATTTATAACTAACGTCTCCTAGGCCTGGTTATTGTTCATTTTAAATGTTTTTACTGGGTTATAGTGTAAAGAGTTACTTGTTATCTTGATTTAGAGGTCCTCATTTCCCAACCCCAGTACTGTCAAATTTCGGACCCCCATTGGGTCGGGTTTATTTCAGATGATTATTTGTTCTTACCTATTGTTACTTAAAGTTAACTTGTGAAAAGGCCGTTTAGGTATGGGTACTTGCTGAATTATTATGGTAGGTTATATGATTTTACATTTTTAATTAGGCTACCTAACTTTCACCTAATTGGAAGTACAGTAGGCTATTATTAATTATTGTGCATTAGAGTGTATTATGAATATTGATTGCTATGATATAATTATGATTGACACGGTCTAATGAACAGAGTTGCCTTGCAAGGGATGGAACGCTGTAGTGAGATTCTGGGCAGCTGATTTCAGGGGATAAGTTACTCGAGTTACAGTAGAAATAACGTTTAGCTTTGTTTGAGCCTTGTATAGCACCCTCCGCATTGAGCAGTCCAACCTGTTAAGTTTGACCATGACAATTACCTTTGATTTATGCCATTATTGTATTGATTTGACTCCATAGATATGCTGTGTAATTATGTATTCCCAATTGTGTGTAGAGTACTGCTGAGTAACATATGTACCTGTACTTAATGAGAGGATCTTTGGATGCCTTAAGAGATTATTTCGGTACAGTACTGTAATGTCATAATTTGATCTGTCATTGTATTTCTGTACTTATATTAGCTCATCTATTTTTATATGTTAATAGGAATCCATGTATTTTTATATGTTTATATTAGCCTATATTTTTTATATGTATTTGTTTTAGTATTACTGTGTACCGTAATTAGGATATTGATTAACCCCATTATTAAGGGTTAGCTATATGTCAACCGGGGGTTAAGAATATATTCGACTTACCAGGGAACCAGTTTGGGACGGAGTCGATGTGATGCTGAATTGCTGATGGCGGAGAATCGGAGATTCACCCCTCCCATTGGCTGAGTGCAGGATGCTGAACTCGTGTACTGTACGAGGGTTCAAGGACCGCAGGAAGACGTATGATTACCCCCTATACCCCAGGATACGGTAGGCCGAAGAGATGTAAAGGCAAGCCTGGCCGATACTGGTATCTAGCGGAATTGGGATGTATAATACTGAGAGGAATGGGGTGGATACAGACAGCAATATTCGAGTCCTACTCCTAGGTTAAGAGACTGTCCCAGTACGGTAATGGATTGGTCCCAGGTTAATGGTATAGAGATAATTAGATACGGACCATACGGTACCAATGTTAAGAGTTGTAAACGGTAAAATGTTCCTTCTATTAATATCAAGCTTAAGATTAATGCAATATGTTTGTATCTATCCTCCCGTACCTATTTGGATATAAATGTGTTGTCAGGATGGTAAATCGGAGCCGTCAGTATTAAATTGGTCTAAGAGTAGTACCAGTAGCCTAACCGAGAGTTAAAGTCTTGTCAGCCAACATTGAAGGTGAAGTCCTTGATTGGTCTTTGCTAGCCTCCGATTTATCCTACTGTCCTAATGTACCTGAATAATGAGCATGAATCACGATTGCATAAAGAATAAAAAACCATGGGGACGGCCAGTTCACCTGAAGGTGGGCGATCAAATAATTTGAATGAATTACCGTTCCCAAAAACAACCTTATGTGATATCTAGAAAGTAGAGAATATGCTAGGTCTCAGTGGTTCTTTGGTCTTATCATCGTGTCGGAGTTGCAGCCTTTCCCCTTCCTCGAAGGATGTTGGATGTGGGTCAACCAAACAGGGTTGTCCTCTCGTTAATTAGAATGCAATAACGGGTTTGTCGTCATCTCTTCCTTTCTATCCTTGAGTACCTATTTTCCACCTTCGCAGCTTAATCTATCTTGTTCTGTCTTACCCTCTCTCTCTTGTTCGCAGCAGAAGAAGGGAAGTGAAGAAAGAGAGATACTCCAACCCCCCCCCCCCCCCCCCCGTTACAGTGTGCCACATTGAGAACAACATCTCGGGAGGGAATTAGCGTTGCCAGTGTAATGACACGTGTCTTGCAATGCTGCACTCCAGCAGATCGAGCAGCCCTTGTACTGCTCTTGATGCTTTTCTTGTGGTATTTGTCAAATACTACAAATACGTTGCTCGAAACGGTCATCTTGGAGAGCACATAATCTACAAAGGCATTCACGTAATCCTTGAAGACTCCCTTAGTCGGCCAGTGAACAATACACATTGCTGCACATCCATCTAGGAATATTACGTCTGGGTGGCTTGTGAATGTCCGGGAGGAATGTTCCACTTGAAGAGTCTTCCTGAGCGTAGCTTTGGCTTTAGCTATTCTCATTTCAGGTTGGTCCTTTTTTGCCATCAAAGAGCGACGTTGGAAGTGGTGCCAGCTCATTTCCCATGACTGAATTCACATCAATGTCTCGATACTGTATTAACATCATCAGCCTTGAGAAGATCAGTTCACAGTCCATCTGTCCCTTTTCATCAGTGGCATGTCTTCTCTTGGCTTGATTTCCGACCATGGTTTTTACTCGGTTTACAATCGGCTTGTGGAATCCTTCTGGCCAACTTGATTCAAACTCTTGTATTTGCTAGATTCCAATGGTCTGGGCATTTTCCACATTCACTGTCTCTGGATTAATCCTTCCGGTTACAATGTTGACAAGTCGCTGAGGATGTTCGTCAGGCTTTAGTGGATGAATGCACAACTTCAGCTTTTCACGCACAGTCGTCCTGTCCTTTTCATCATATGCCATTCGGGACGGCATCTCCTCCATGTCCCTCTGGTCATCTTTGTAGTTCCTGTTCTTCATGTCTGCTACGTCTTTCAGTAACCGGCTGCATGTATGTAAGCTAAGAGCCCAACGACTAACAGCAGACTGGTTCATGGTTAAGCCTGTGAGACCGCATGGCCCATGTCCATATCACATAAATGTTGTTTCTATATACAGATCAGTCCATATGCCATTCCAGATTCCCTTTGTATGACGTTGGACATGCTCGCCTTTCATGAACCTCGCCAGGACTTCTCCATTCGTTTTCTCCGTGGATCTAAAGTAGACTAACACATATCTTGCATAATGAATGTGTCCTGATGTGAAGAAGTAAGGGATCATTAATTTTCATTCACAGCCCATAAATGTAGAACCCAATCACCCTTCCGTTCAGCCCGCACGAAGATCATCATGAGACAGACTGGCAAGATCAGATTGTTCACCCAGTGCTTTGCTGTGCGACTGGCTTCTGCCTTCATAGACAGTTCATCAAGAAGGTCTTGGTATGAACTGACCGAGGTAAGTGTGTCCCGAAGGATTTCCTCTACCACCAGACGTAGGGCCCTAGTGTTCTGTGGATATTTCTTGCCAGTCAGCATCTTGGTAACACCCCCAAATCTGCCTTCATCATATCCTCAAGACCACTGTTACTCATGAGAGAACCAACGGCCCCAACAAAACTCATGGGGAAGTGCATGCCACCAAGCCTGTTGATGAAATCATCACCAAAAAGTGTGCGATAAACCCACTGCACGTTCAATGCAATGCAATACAATTGAAGATCTGTGGTAAACAGCGTTGGTGTTTGTCCTGCCAACGTGGTGTGCCTTTTCGCCTCTTCCATGGCTGTTTTGATTGTGGTTGGGTCTGAGGGTTTGGCATCAATCAGTGGCCGGTACATGGTTTTTGTACTTGCTCTCAGTTCTCTTCCCTCACTTCGTGCGTGCTGCATATTGAAGCCACCAAATTCTGGAGAAGAGTTCTGACTGGTCACTGGCTTGAGGAAGTCGAAATCCAATGACTTAGCCCTTTCTACTGATAGGACCTGTTTTGCTAAGACCTTCAGAGGTAGCACACCTCTTTTTGTAATTTTTGCAGGTAATGATGGCTTCTTCGGGCCTTTATAAACCGATTTGGACACACGTGAGAAAATGGTGCTTTTCATTTCATCCAGTTGACTCTTCTGGTATTGACTCAGTATCAGGTGTGTCCTGCTCAGATTGCTGATTTTGAGTTATCAACAGCGCCAAGGAATGAGTTAAAGTTAGCCTGTTAGGAGATGCTATCTCCGCATCAAAGTTATCGGCGATTGTTTGAATTAGGCCATCATCTGCTGAACCGATTGGGCTTGGATCACTAGATGCAGAGGCTGCAGCTGATCCTTTGAACAGACTGACCTCATCATAAGTGCAAGCAACCGCAGAGCCTCTGAACTCTTCAATCAACTTCTTGCGGATTAACGTGACTCCTAGAGCAATTTGCAGAGGGGTAGGACAACCACACACAATGCCAGTGACTATATTTCCTATCATAAATGATGCATTGCTCGCCTGAAAATTGTCAGACACGTTTTCCAACAGAGCAAGTAGGGTGGGACTGACATACCTCAAGCATGACCTAGGGTTGACACGGACATCATATGTGGACCTATCTGGTGCTAACTGCTGAGATTTTTTGCCAATGCACTTACCTACATAAATATCTTTTTCTATGAAAGGTAACTGCAGGTGTCACCTTATATGTCGACAAGAAGTGAAGCCCTTAATGTGCACACTTTCATGACTTTGCGCCTTGCTTTTTTGTAGGCTATCATCTCCTATTCATTGAATTATAAAAGAGCCATATGACATAATTAGCATTTTAACTTTAGACTCATAAGCAAATAATCAACAAGTTGTGCGGCCCTGTGTTCATTCTTGTACACACAGTCAGCTTGTCAAATTACGTTTTCCCGCCAAAAATTGTGACATTTTGACTTCTAATGACCTTATTGTTGACCAAATTTAGATGTCATTGGTTTGAGGTGATAGAGCTAATCAATACGAACATTTTGGTATTAATAACATTGTAAAAGGTTTATCCATGCGTGATCTACGCCCGTTTAAATTACCCCTACCCCAAATTTTCAGTCCCAAAAAGTTATCCCATTCGTATCTTCAGTCGTAATTTTTGCAAAATGCTCAAGGATGCAAAAGTTGCACCCGACGGATTCCAAAACTAGGGGTTCCAGGCTTTCAAAATCCGTAAAGAACAAATATGCACCACAAATTTCAAGGTTCGGCCCAAAAATGGTGTTTGGCCACCGGACTATATTGCCTGACGCCGTGATCCCCGAAGGGGTGGCCACGAACGAACCGCCCCATGCACCTCTATCCCCAGTCAGTCAACGCCCCTCCTCCCAACCAGCACCGCCTTCATCCATATACTTCCTCACTCCATCTTTCCACCTCTCTTTCTGTCTACCTCTCCCTCTCTGTCCTTCCACCTCACTCTCGTACACCTTATTAGTCATTCTCTCGCTTCCCTTACGTTCCATATGGCCGAACCATCTCAAGGTGTTCCTTTTCACACTTTCCAGCACATCTACCTCCACACCACACCTCCTTCTTACTTCCTCATTCGTCTGTCTATCCCTCCATGTTACTCAGCACGCACTTCTCAAGTAACTCATTTCCACCCCTCTCACTCTTGGTCTGAGTCTCTTCTCAAACGTCCATGCTTCGCTTCCGTAAGTCAGTGTCGGGATTATCACACTGTCATGCAAGGACTTCTTCACTTCCATACTGACCACCATATTTCTTGTTACTGCTTTCAGCGTTCCTACAAGCCTCTCTCCCTGTTGCAACCTCTCCCACAATTCTGCATCCATAGTCCAATATTTACTCAACATACTGCCCAGATACCTAAATGAGCTGACAATCTCCATAGCCTGACCATTCAACTTCACCTCATACTCTGTGACTTCTCCCCTCTCGAAGACCATAACCTTGCTCTTCCCCGCATTTACCTTCAGATTCCGTTTTTCGCAAACGGTTCCAAACGCATTTACTCCCATTCATTATCGCTCATCAGAACTGCATCATCAGCAAACAGCAGTACAGGCAGCTTCCACTCATTTCCCTCACATATCAGAGATACACCAACATCCACTGCTCTTCCTTGTATTTCTTTCATGACTCCATCCATATTTACAGTAAACAACCACAGGGATATCACACACCCCTGTTTCAACCCAACATTCAGGTCAAAGAACTCGCTCTGCTCATTCTCCACACTTACTGCTGCCTTTGCACCCTCATAAATGCTCTTCACTGCTTTAAGAAACTTGCAATCTACTCCGTATACTCTAAGTACTTTCCACATACCTTCTCTATCCACTCTGTCATAGGCCTTCTCCAAGTCCATAAAGGCAACATACACCTGTTGTTGCTTCTCCAGATATTTATCCACAACACAAGTCAGGGTAAAAATCTGATCTACACATCCTCTTCCCTTCCTAAAACCGCGCTGCTCGTCACCTATCCATTTCTCCGTTCTCACTCTCCCTCTCTCAATCACTATCCTACTGTACACCTTCCCTACTACGCTTAGAAGATATATTCCTCGGTGGTTACCACACTCTCCTCTTTCCCCTTTACCCTTATATAGGGGTACTATTATACCTGTCTTCCAGTCATCAGGTGGACTCCCTTTCTCCCATGCTAGTTTGCACATTTTCCATACTCATTCGATCACTATCTCACCACCATACCTCAACATTTCCCCACACACTCCATCTGTTCCTGGTGCTTTCCCCAACTTCACTCTTTTCATGGCTTTCCACACTTCTGACCTCCTGATCCCCACCTCCTCCTCCACTATTTCTCTTCTTCTCCCTCCCACACCGCATCCAACTATGTTTGCTGGCGCTTCATTCCTTACATTTAGCAACTCGTTGAAGTACTCCCTCCATCTTTCGACTCTCTCTTGCTTCTCGTCTAGTATTCGCCAATTCTTATCTTTCACACCCTTACTGTTTCCCTTGCTACCTTCCCTAACTTTCTTGACTTCTTTCCAGAACACTTTCTTACACTCCCTCCATTTTACACTCAGATTCCTTCCAAATTCCTCATCTACTCTTCTCTTACTTTCCTTCATTACTCTCTTCACCACTCTCTTTCTCTCCACGTACCTCGCTCGTTTCTGACTCTCCAAATCTTCTTTCCCTATACTACCCAACCACTCTCTATACACTTTCTTCTTGTCTTCCACAGTTATTTTTACCTTTCTGTCCACCATGCTGTACCTTTCACTCAGCTCCCTCTTCTCCTTACTCCACACACCTCCTCACATGCTGCAGAGATCTCTTTCTTAAACACCTTGCTCATCTCCTCCACTTCCTCCATATCTTCCAGGTCGAACCTGCCTAGTCGTCTTTCTACTGCTCCCCTGTCCTCTTCCCTGTTTTCCTCCTGTGGTAGCCTCTCCACCCTCCTCGCCATTCCACCTTCCTCTCGCCTCCCTCCAGCTCTCCTCACCCACTTCTTTTGTATCCTAATTTTAGCTACTACTACATAATGATCATACAGACCCCCTCCAATAACCTTATAACCTTATACACCCTAGCATTCAGCATAGATTTCTTCATTCGTTCATCCACACATGTATAATCAATCAGTGCCTTGCGTTCCACCACTGTCTTATCCTTATCCTTCATCTTCCACACCACTTTCCATGTGTACCTGTGTATCATTCTGTGATGGAAGGTGTTGGCTATACGTCCACAAGTGCTCTACCATTCCCATTCACCTCTGAATGTACCCCCCACCCTCCCACCACGCCATCAACTCTCCTATCGCCCACCTTCCCATTCATATCCCCAATCAGAAATATTCTTTCGTTCTTGTCAAACTTATCCAGGCACGCCTTCACATTCACCCAGAACTCCTCTTTCTTTCTTACAAGTTTATCCTTTGTCAGAGCATTCACACACACAATCACCCACGTTTGTATTCCTACTTTCGTTCTCACCAACACAATCCTTGAACCCACAGACCCATAGTCTCTTACACGCTCCTTCCATTTGTTACTTACGAAAAAACATGCATTTTCTCTTGCTGCTCCCTCACTCACTCCAGCACACACACCCATGCCACACTCCCACTCTCTCACATCTGTACCCCTCCATTTGGTCTCCGTCATTCCACATACATCCAGCCTGGCATTAAGTAACACTTCAAGGACCTTTCTCTCTGTTGTGTCATCATTCATGTGTCTCACATTCCATGTTGCCATTCTAAGATTGTCCGTAAGATTGTTCATAGTCAGTCGGGGTTCATCACCACAGGATCCGTCCGCATCCGAGGTTGTTCGTTCGTTTTTAGTTGCTTATGTATTTTTCACGGGTGGGGGTCGCAAGCCCACCGATCCAACCTCTTTAGTCGCCTCTTACGACACGCAGAAGGCACGTGAGGCATATTCTAATCCTGTAATAGATCGCCTCGCTGATTTGTATATAAATTGGGTCACTAAGATATAGGATCTCATAGGAAAATATTCCTTAATTAATTACCCGGGATACAAATCAAAGACACGACTATCCAATATATTTATACCGATCGATACAGTATATTTGGTTGTTCGGCCAGCTTACAGGATTAACGGTGTGTATGTATATGGATTTATATAGATATATATATATATAGACTGTTCAATTATTGACACGATGGAACTATGTTCTTAGAGAATTGAATGTATGAATACAAGAAATGTTACTTAGCAATTTACAATGATAAATTAAACGAACATTCTATTAAGACGATTTATTGAATAAAAGACACAAATTTATGAGAATAAATTCGAAAATTACGTTCACACACCACTCGCTCTTTCTATTCAAATGCTTAACTAACTTAATTAACCCATCTAATTTAATTAAATAGTCTTGACTGAGCCACACTCAGTCAAACGCACTCCTAAAATTACCCGTCACTAATCTGATACCACTAGCCTCACGGAGTCCTATGCCAGGCAAACAATTAACCCTCCCTTGAAATTACCCTATCGCATAACAATGACAACGTCTAGCACATCAAATTACTTATATAATAACACTATTTACTAACCTTTACAGATGGACGAAGGAGAGATGACTCATCACCCCAGTCACCACGTTCGCCACTCCACACACAACACGTCTTGTCGGCACCAGCAGGGAAACTAAGGGCTGTTTACCTCTCTCCCGCTTTATTTATACCCCCGGTTTTGACCAAGCCTTTGACCTTTGACCTTGGAGAAATGGTGGGAAAAGGAAAGAACATCTAGGACCTTCTAGAACCTTCTCGAAGGTCCTCGAACCTTCTTGACCATAGATACTGACCGCTGCGTCCCCTCTCCCTCCTCTCTCTACTCTCCCTACTCTCCCTCCTCCCCTCCCCTCAGTTACTAACCCATCTGTCCCCTACTAACTTCCCAATCCTGCCACGGACATTAGTTCAAAGGCAGTAGTTCCCTTTCCAATGTTCCCTTACCCACTCTAAACCACTGTTGGGACACTTGATCCTCAGTGTTTTGGAGGACAAGCAGCCTAGAAGGGTCACTAGACCTGTTGTTGCTTGATTTCCTTTGTACTCCTTTGTACTCTCCTCACACTCCCCTCGACTCTCTAATATGTCTAGCTATATATATCTCAGACACGATCCTGTGACATCCCTCATCACTAAAATTGATTTTACTCCGTTAAAATCACCTAGCGTCATTCACAGTGTCTTCCATACTGTAGTGTGAGTCTAACAGTCACTGGCGCATGCAGTGGTCACCCTTGAGTAGAAAAATCCCTCTACATTTACGTTAAAATTACTACTGAAAGGGGAAAACTCCTGAGTTCGCATTTTTAGCCATCGAAAAGGTCCTGGGGGCAATGCACCTAGTGAGTTTTAACTCTAGTGGCAAACCTACTCATTTACAATGACAAAATTACCTAGCTAATGTTATCTGAAGAGATGTCTGAATACATGGTGTACTTGGGACATTCGTGAGTAAATGGGAGTAGTAATGTCTTAGCTGAATAAGTTGATTTTCCTGGTTATCTGGGATTTGATGTGGGGATCCTTGGTTGTAGCTGCTTGGTTTGCTTCTTGGTCTGCTCAGCGTCGCGTCTCGCCAGCACGCCTGGACAACTCATTTCTGTAATATATGTGGGTGGCAGATCATTGTTTTAATAAAAATTCCCAGCCCTCTCATATGCACATACAAGCTACTTACTCCCGATCCTCTACATCATTAGTCAACCGTGACAACCAATCAGCACTGACGACGTTGTTACTACCCTTAATGTACCTTAAAAAGAAGCTGAACTGCTGCAGGAAAAGCGTTCACCTCATGAGTCTGGAATTGGTATTCCTCGAGGTCTTGAGGCTTGTCAGAGGCATATGATCAGTCTCGAGCGTGAACTCCCCTCTGAACAAATAGAAGTTGTATTTCTTGACCCCTTCGACCACCGCCAACAATTCCAGCTCCACCGTGCTGTACCTCAGCTCAGCTCCCTTGAGTCGCCTACTGTGGTATGCAACGGGGAATAACTC
Source organism: Paralithodes platypus (assembly GCA_032716605.1). Taxonomy (NCBI): domain Eukaryota; kingdom Metazoa; phylum Arthropoda; class Malacostraca; order Decapoda; family Lithodidae; genus Paralithodes; species Paralithodes platypus. Next base: position 17,920 of record JAVRFV010000311.1, read on the forward strand.
TCCATCTTCCTCCTGCATCAGGACCGCCCCCACTGCATCCTGTGAAGCATCAGTCCTTAGAATGAATGATTTCTTGAAATCTGCCAACCTCAGGATAGGTTCCTTGCAGAGTTGAGTCTTTAGTGCGTTGAAAGCCTCTTGCTGTTCCGTACCCCACGAAATTCTGTTTGGAGCATGCTGCTTTAGTAAGTCGTACAATGGAGTAGCCAACATAGCAAATTTAGGAATGAATTCCCGGTAGTAGCCGGCAAGTCTCAAGAATGACCGAACCTGCTTCTTTGTAGTGGGCCTAGGAGCATCGCGAATCTTAGAGATCTTATCAACCTGACAACTGCAGGGACCATCCCCAACCACATGTCCTAGGTACTGCACCCGTTTCTGGCCCACTTCACACTTGCTAGGTTTCACCTTCAAGTTGCACTCCTGCAACCTAGACAAGACCTTTTCCAGAATTGACATGTGCTCTCTGAAAGACTGTGAGTGAACAAGAACATCATCAACGAAGACCTCCACACCAGGTATGTCTCGCAGGACCTGACGCATCATACGGTTAAACATCCGCCGGCAAATTCATAAGACCGAAGGGCAACACAGTGTACTGGTACAGCCCGTCTGGCGTACCAAAAGCGGTGACCTTGCGGCTAGCTGGATCCAGAGGTATCTGGAAGAACCCCTTGGTGAGCTCTAGTTTGGAAAAGACCGTTGAACCTGCAAGCCTGGCAAAGATGGCACGGAGGTCGCACATAGGTTCCGCATCAACCCTTGTCAAAGCATTCAGCCGGCGGTAATCCCCGCAGATGCGTACACCGCCCTCCTTCTTCTTGACAACCACCATCGGACTACAATATTGAGAAGAGGATTTCTCGATGATACCTGCTAACTCCATTTCCCTGATCTTCTGGACTTGGTCGTGCAGACGGAGCGGAATGGGATACGGCTTTACTCGTACCGGAACCGAACTGGTCAGCTCAATTGCGTGACTCTCGACTCGTGTGATTCCGGGCCTATCCGAGAAAACGCCCCTGTACTTACCAAGGAGCGAATCCAATTCCCGCCCCTCCTGACTTGAGAACTCACCGCCCCGACAAACCTGTGAGAGACCTTCCTCTTGCCCTAGCTGGACTGTCTCGGGACCATCACCATCAATTTCGGAGATGACTGCCGCTGCTGCTGTGATATGACCCTCCCCACTAGTATAGTGACCCCTCACTAGATCTATGGCTTCCGCCATCTCGGGAGTAGCAACCTGCTGCCTCCACGAGCCTTCCTTCATCGCAGCATCACTCACTTCTCTCGTGTGGTACTCTTTAAGCATGTTGATGTGGAATCTCTTCTTGAGATTCCCGACCTGAACAATGTAGTTTACATCCGACATTCTGTCTATGACCGTATATGGACCCTTCCATTGGGCCAGCAGTTTGTTATGAGCAGTGGTCAGAAGGAGCAAGCATTTGCTACCTGGCTCCAATGTGCGCACCTTAGCCTTCTTATCGAAGTAAGACTTCTGCACCTCTTTCGCCTTTGTCAGCTTGACTCTGGCTAGTTCACATGTTGACTTCAGCCTTTCAGCCATATCGAGAACATAGGTGTAAGTGGTCTTCACTTCCTCGCTGGGCTCGTCACCGTCCCAAAGCTCTCGTAACACCTGCAACGGACCCCAGACAGCCCTACCATACACAAGCTCGAAGGGAGAGAACTTCAACGAACTCTGGGGAGCCTCCCGGTATGCAAAGAGCAACGGAGCAATGAACCTAGGCCACTCCTTTGGTTGGTCGGCTGTCATCCACCGCAGCATCTTCTTGAATGTCCCGTTGAAACGCTCGACCAGCCGGTTACATTGTGGGTGGCACGGAGTCGTCTTCAGACCCTTCACAGACAGCAACCTGAGTACTTCTTCCATCATTGCAGAGGTGAACTGCGTCCCTCTGTCAGATAGTATTTGCTTGGGGATCCCTACTCGACAAAAGACCTCCAACATTGCCTCGGCAACAGTTGTAGTCTCGATATTCTTCAGAGCGACCGCCTCTGGCCACCTCGTTTTGAAATCGACTAGCATGAGGATGAATCGGGACCCATCACTGGCTCTAGGGTGAATTGGACCCACAATATCCACCCCTAACTGCTCAAAGGGTGTCGTGATGACAGGCAATGGATTCAAGGGTGCGGGCTTGACTCGACCGCGGTCGCAGGTCTTCTGGCACACATCACAGGAGCGAATTCATCTGCGGACGTCGCTCGCGATCCCAGGCCAATAAAACTCCGCCTGAACCGTATCCTGCGTCTTCTGCTTACCCATGTGACCACCGAGGCTACCCTTATGGCCCATCCTGAGGATGGCGGTCCTATACTTCAAGCGAACCACAAACTGCCACTGCTCCTCAGAGTGAGGGTACTGCACTACACATTAGATCCGACCTCCCTTCTCTGTAATCCACGACTTACGCCCCTTATCACCTTCAACGAAGGTCTTACCAAGCTTTGCCCTAACACTTGCCAAGGATGCGACTTGTTGTTGTTCATGAACAACATCCTGACTCTTCGCGAGCTCTGAGGAAGTCGTGACCGCCAGCGGCTTCGGGTCTTTCCGTGCCTTGGCTACGCCCCTAGTGACTGCTGCGGCCCCCGTCTGGGTGGCTATCTCGCTCGTGGGGCCGTACTTGGCTCCCCGGATGTTTCCCACTATCAAGTCATAAATTGGATCATGCATTACGGCTACTGTGATGCTACCAGAAAGAAACGGAGATTCAATTTCCACCCTCGCCTCGGGAACTGTGGTGATGGAACCATCGACCATGCGAACTTTGATTCCCCGTCCAGTGAATTGGTGGTGCTTGACCAGAGAGTCCCGCACGATACACCCAGACGACCCATTGTCTCTAAGCACCTCTACAGATACCCCCCCTACAGAACCTGGCTGCACTAGGAACCCTGTGTTTTGTTTTCCCCTCCAGGCACCCCCCCGCTACCAGTCACAAGTCGTGGGACATGCCTGATGATCTAGTCGGCGCCCCATTCTTGCTGTCTGCCTGTACAATCTGAGAAGCAGCGGCCGAACTTTGTTGACGGTTATCTCCAGACCACCATTGACCTGGTTGACCTTGTTGACCCTTTGAGTTGGGGTAATATTTCGGCTTCTGAGGTCCCTGACCCTTCCATTTCCCGTGTGTCCCTGCTTGGGCCTGTTTGGGGGCCGGGTCAGGGTTGCCTTTGCCTTTGTTACCGCCCTCGTGCAACGTTTTCCTCCGCTGATACCCGTGGGCCTCAAAATATGCATCTGCCTCATCCGCCATACCCTTTGCCGAGGTAACCTTGCTCAGTTTGAACTCGGCCATGAGGTAATTCGGAGCCGACAGCTCAAACTGCGTTCGCAGGAAGAGATCACGTAACCTATCCCTACTATCGGGAGTCTTATCCTTATTTACCTAGACATCCACGTAACCCTCAAGGCTAGCTAGGAACTGGGTAGCGGTTTCCTTTTCAGCTAACCTAGCAGATACGAATTGCCACCGGGCAGCCTGTGCCATGAGCCCGTATGCCTCGACCAACGCAGCCTTCATATCGCCATAGCTGGACTTCTCGGACCCTAAGCGATTCAACAGTGTGAGCGCCGGGCCCTCAAAGAGTGAAAGGAATTGTATTTCCTTGGCTGTCGCGTCAAGAGCATATGCCATTGCGGTTCTTTCGAACCTCATTATGAAAGGTTCTATATCATCACCCACCTTATGCATGGGCTGCTTGATGCGTGGCAACCCCATATGAGCATCCCCATGACCGTTGGCACCCTTATCCCCTGGTTTAGGTTTAGCGAGATCGAGCTTCCTTTGATGCTCTCTCTCTGCCTCGGCCGCCTCTTCCCTTTGAGCCTCCCTAGCCTTCTCAGCCATAGCTACCTCGTGTTCCCTCGCTGCCTTAGTCTCCTCCCTATCCAGTGCTCATTTCTCCCTCTCCCTCTTTTCTTCCTCCTCCTCCTTTCTACTATTAATTGCTCTTTCCATTCACATATGCATAGCCTACGTGAGTTGCAGTTGGGATGTGTGTACATGCTTAGATTGATATGCAGGATTCGAAGTTGCATAATAAATCGTAGGCAGTGTCCACCATTCTTTAACTGCCTTCGTGGTGCAATGTATAAGGTGTTGATATTCGGGGTGAGCGTCCTGGGTTCGAATCCACGGAGTGCCACATGTGTTTGTAATATTTCATTAATCGATTTTAGGAGTAGAGTTGGTTGTTGGATAGAACACAAAAATGTATGTAGCTGTATCGCTTCTCCTCAGTGAGGCCTAGCTCGGCAGGTTCCTCGTATATTGTTTTTATTAACGCCATTGTACCCTCGAAGAGTGAAAGGAACCAGGAAAAGTAAGTCCTATCCTATCTGCCTAATCAAATAGCACCGAAAGGAACAACAAAACAGCAAGCCCTATCTTATCAGCCTAATCTGAGATGAACAGCGAACAACAAAGGAAAGTTAAAATAGCACGGTTCCGTTACCTCTGGAACGAGTTATATGAGGGAGGAATAAAGGAAGGAATTGATAAAGAGGAACAACGGATATAACGCAAGGATGAAAACAAATGTTTACGCCCTACAAAAAATTACCCCCATATCTGCAACTGCGCAAGAATTTCGAACCTGAACAAAAAACTATGAAACCAGACAACAGTTAGATTACAATCCCCTTCCCTACATTCAATCGGAGGATCGCAGCACTTGCGTACGACGCACGAATGGCGAAAGATTTTGTTTTATCACACGGACGAAATTCTTAACGACAAAAAAAAAACATGCAGAGATCAATCTGTAATCTGTAAATATAATGAGGGTACACACGCGATGAGAAGAGGTATTTACTATTTACCAGGCGCACGGTCAGAAGTGACCACGCGGGTGGAAGGAGGGAGGGAAAAATTCCCCCACGGCTCACCTTCCTTCTAACACAACAACAGTTCTATCCTAGCCTATCTAGTTTAATCTAACTCATCCGCATCGGAAACTGGTCCTAATCACGGTCGCCAGTTGTAATAGATCGCCTCCCTGATTTGTATATAAATTGGGTCACTAAGATATAGGATCTCATAGGAAAATAGTCCTTAATTAATTACCCGGGATACAAATCAAAGACACAACTATCCAATATATTTATACCGATCGATCGATACAGTATATTTTGTTGTTCGGCCAGCTTACAGGATTAACGGTGTGTATGTATATACAGTAGATGTACTAGATGTATATAGATATATATATATAGACTGTTCAATTATTGACACGATGGAACTATGTTCTTAGAGAATTGAATGTATGAATACAAGAAATGTTATTTAACAATTAATAATGATAAATTAAACAAACTTTCTATTAAGACGATTTATTGAATAAAAGACACAAATTTATGAGAATTAATTCGAAAATTACATTCACACACCACTCGCTCTTTCTATTCAAATGCTTAACTAACTTAATTAACCCCTCTAATTTAATTAAATAGTCTTGACTGAGCCACACTCAGTCAAACGCACTCCTAAAATTACCCGTCACTAATCTGATACTACTAGCCTCACGGAGTCCTATGCCAGGCAAAACAATTAACCCTCCCTTGAAATTACCCTATCGCATAACAATGACAACGTCTAGCACATCAAATTACTTATATAATAACACTTATTATACTATCCTTTACACATGGACGAAGGAGAGATGACTCATCACCCCGGTCACCACGCTCGCCACTCCACACACAACACTTGTCGTCACGTCGGCACCAGCAGGGAAACTAAGGGCTGTTTACCTCTCTCCCGCTTTATTTATACCCCCGGTTTTGACCTTTGACCTTGGAGAAATGGCGGGAAAAGGAAAGAACATCTAGGATCTTCTAGACTCTTCTCGCAGGTTCTCGAACCTTCGTGACCATAGTTACTGACCGCCGTGTCCCCTCTCCCTCCTCTCCCCACACCCCCCTCGACTCTCTAATATGTCTAGCTATATATATATCTCAGACATGATCCCGTGACAAATCCGTTACACCCATAGGAGGTTTATTAATTTAAAATATACAAATAAAAATACTATACATTTGTATAATATTCAGTAACTTTTTGCATTAAATTTTAATATTTTCTAACCCCAATTAAGCAGATTTCACAAATGTATTCTCTATTACTGTACAATCTTTTTCCCGGCCGTGGTGGCGGGCCGGCGGTCATCAACAGATTCTTTGAGCTGCAGTAGGCTCAGCTCTCACTCTTAGAGCCGTATTCTTAAACAATTCTTTCCCTTCGAAAATGAAAGGAAGGAATTTTCTTTCGATTTGGTATTCTTAAAAAATCCTTCCCGTTCCTTTCCCTTGGGAAGGAAAAATCTTTCCCTTACAGGGGAAAATATTGGAATTTGAAGGACTCTCACTAGGCAGGTCTTCAGTTTTCCCTTCGTCATTTTGTTCATAACATTCTTATATAATTGGAGTCAGTGTGACTAAATATTGGATTTGACCACTATGTAATTTTATTAACATGATATAATGCACGATATTGAAAATGATATTGAAAATAAAGTAATGTTATTAAAAGTTTTAGAAGACCACTGATCTCGGAGGCTCGGCGTGAATTCGAGTGCGGACGATTCGGGCAATTTCGGGCTGCCAGCTGATAGCCTATTCCTCATCTTATACATATTTTGATTATTATTGATTTTCATTGGTTTACTGATGTAGCCCTTTCAAAGCCTCAATTTTGTGCACGGTGTGAATATATTTTGGCACGTGTTAATGCAATAAGTGTCAACATTATCAGGTTTTGAGGCTTGCCAGAGATACGCTATCAACAATTCCCAGTAATACCATACTTTACATAACTAAAAATAGCTAGGCATATACTGTAAAATTAATATAAATTTGTGGGCTAACAGTAATAGTGGTCAATCATCTTATATACTAATTTAGCCTACCTAACCAGTACCACATATTGGGTTAGGCTAGGCCTAGGCTAGGTGGCTAGGCCTAGGCTTAGCCTACAGTAGGCTACATCATCATGTAAGCTAGCCTAGCCCAGGCTAATCTATTTGTCTTATGAATTTCATGACTCATACAGGATTGTAGGCCTAATTTTTTTTTTCCTAGGCTACATCCCCACTGAATAAACTAACCTAGGCTAGTCTCTGTCCCTCTAGGCTAGCCCATCATAATGTTCAAGCCAACATTTGTTAGATTTTGTCAGAATTGGCTCACCTCAGATAGGCTATCTGGATTTTAAAATGTGAATTTATTAGGCCTATGGGAAGGATGTAGTATTTGGACATACTACATGGCGCCTGCCTTGGTTTATACTACGCGGAACGGCGGCAGCAGTGAACGCTCGCGATCATGTTCCAGTCTATTTTGACTTCCGCAGGATTCAATAATAGGTTGACAGGGTCTTCCCCCCCCCCCCCCCCCATTACATGTTGTTAAAGTAATTTGCCCCCTGCTGGCAAAATGCCTATATATGATGATGACAATAAGTCATGGGGGAGTGAGGGGGGCCCTCAACCTAATGTTGTATCCCACGGCAGTCAATATAGATGGAAACGTGATCGCGAGCGTGCGAGTAGTGTAAACAAGGCAGGCGATAAGCTCGAAATTCCTCGAATACTACATCCTTACCTTTATTATTTTATGTTATAGAAAGTCCGAGTTACCTTTTCACTATAATATTTTCCCTGATTTTCATAGCCTTGTACACTATCAGGGAGCGTGTTTTTAGATTATTCGGTAGCTACCGGGTATCTTAACTACAGTTCAAGGAGACTACAGCAGCAGTTTGCACGCTCTCTGCGTTTATTTTTAATTTTACAGTGTTTGGTGTTCAAACCCCCCCCCCCCCCTGGACATAATTGTCATCATCATATTCATATATAATGCCAGCAGGAGGCAAATAACCAATCGCAGAGGGATGATTTCAGAAAAAAGTAGCAAAATCTGACGCATAGAGCGTGCTAATATTGCCGCAGTGTCTGCTTGAATATTGTCATCATATTAGCCTAATCAAAACAAAATCCCTTGAAAAACATATTTGTAAACACTAGCCTATTCAATACTATTGGTTGTGAGTACAATTATAGGCTACCCTAATTTTTCATTACAGTGTATCCTAGCCTAATCCCTCTACTTTCTTTAAATATCCAAACAATATAACTTAACCTGAGAACCTAAGATAGGCCTCGGCTATGCTAATATACAGCGTTTGATTATGCCGAGTGTATAGGCTAACTTACTAACATTGGTAGTAGCTAAAAGTCTGGTAGGCTAAAAGAAAATTTATAAGATTAGGGCCCAAAATTGCTAATGAAAAAATGTGGCTACTTATTTTGGGCTGTATACAGTATGGTATAAGATTTTGTTGAAAACTTGGGATTGTTCTTGATCCCTGGCAAGCCTCAAAACCTGAATTTTCAAACTTATTACATTAACATGTGTCAAATGTAGTCACACTGTGCACAATATTAATGCATTGAAAGGACTGAATCAGCTAAGCAATAATAGTCAAATATAGCCTACTCAATGTTTGTAAGGAAAACCCCACTAGTCACCAGAGTCCCTCGCACACTGTTTCAAATAAAATTTGTGGATTTTCTGTCTGAATTTACTTTACATCCTTAGTATTCTCTAGTCTTGAAGGTTAGGAATAATTATGGTATTATTACATACAGTACATACAGTGTTGGAACATCAGTGCTTCCAGCAGCTGTTGTGGGTGGATCGGTATCACTCATTATTATGATCAGTATGGCAGTGGTGGACAAGTCCCCGTCAGTTTTTAGTGTGTACGGGTCAGCGAAAGAACGTGACATCGGATCTAATTGCACATTATATTGGGCTGCACAAGGAAGGCCAGTTAGTGAAACAAATAGTGCAAGCCACTGGTGTATGTGAGTAATCGGTAAGAAATTGGGCGAGGCCTTACAAAGATATTTTCCTAACTACATGATAACCTAGCCTTTGCCAAACTATATGATAGCCTAGCCTTTGAGGGGAGAGTAAAGAACATAAGAATATCACCCAATCTTCAAAACTATACTAATGGATAGCTAATATGATGAATAACCTACTCATTGATGCCTAAATCATAACTATTGGCGATTCATCTTTTATTCAGATTACCCAAGAACAAAAATAAATTTAAAAATTGGAAGAATCTTATTAAAAGGTTCAGTATTATCCAAGTAACCTTCCGCGTCGATTTGCACGCCCTGGGCCATGACCGTTAAGTTCACTTCTATTATGTCCGCTTCTTAGGTTGAGGGGGGGCCTCATCTTCCCAGGAATTATTGTCATCAATATACAGTATATATTGTTTGCAGAAGGGCAAATAACAAATAATGGTAAGGGTTGTGTTAGCGGGCGTACTGTCCACTTTGTTTATAGTCGCACGCTCGCAGTTACATTCGCGTCTAATTTCATTGCTGTTATTTGCCCCTGCTGGTAATATGTATGATGATGACAACAAGTCATGGGGATGATGGGGGGGGGGGGGGTGAGCCCCACTCAAACCATTATTGTATCCCACGGCAAAACAATTTACCCAACACCTGGCCGTGGGATACAATAATGGTTTGAGGGGTGCTATGTCCCCTCACCGGGGAGTCCCCCCCCCCCCCCCCCATGACATTGTCATCATCATATACAGTATATTACCAGGGGCAAATAACAGCAGTCAAATTAGACGTGAATTTAACTGCGAGTGTGCTAATATGGAAACAAAGCAGGCGGTACGCCCGCTAACACAACCCTTACCAACATAGGGAAGGATGTCATGTTGTGCGCTCGCACTTACGTTCCCATCCATTTCGACGCTATATTTTCTGCTATTTGCCCCCTGTCATTACTGCATGAATACTAGGTTAGGTTAGGTTAGGTTAGGTTAGGTTGTTTGGTTAGGCTAATGTATTTTTATATCCAAAGGCATCCGCATAGTGTAAACAAGGTGGGCGGTACTGCCGGTACACCTGGTAACTACATTCTTGCCCAAAATAATGTATAACAATATAAAATGGTCAAATTAGATAATTAATAAATAAATATCGGTAGCCTAGGCTAAATATAAACATTGAACAAAAACTAGTTTCAATAGCATAGTAAATCTACTATGGGCCATGAATTGCAATTTTTACCAAATTGGGCCAGATCAAATAATTATAGCCTAGCTTTTATTTTTTGTTCGCTGAATAGAAAACAAATCTAGCCTAGGCCTATATAATATATAGGCTAGGCCTACAGAAGTTCAAGTTAGTATTTGAACTCGGCACACCAGAATATGTCAGGCTATAATGTGTATTGAACTTTGAAGGTAAATACTTCTCAATAGTGGGTTATTGTGCGATTCCTATAGCCTAGTTGTTAAGTTTTGGTCAGAAATGGAAGACTTGACCTTGTAATTGAAAAGTTCTCATGCTTGATATACGGTACACTAATTCGCACTACATTCGGCTAATCTAATTTATCTCCATCCCTTTTTCTTATCATATCAGTTTATATGTAATTATATTCTTGGATAATAGCCTATAGGCTAGGTCTAAATACTACAACAAAATATGGCTTGTTGGTGTACATGCGCGATTTAGAGCTAGGATCCTGTATTTATTAATATCATGTTGACAATTAATTCTTGTGTTTGTGCAAGTCAACATAATATGCTTTGAAGACAATATTTGTGGTCTAAATCATTATTTTGGGCAACAATAATGCAAGTCAACCCTTGGAAACGTTTGTTTGACAAGGTTTGTTTACTACTTCAGGGAGTTCAGGCATACCAACTGGTGCGCGCCTAGCTTCGCCTGTGGAACAGAGCTACCAACACTTCCGAAAAAAATTCCTTCCAAGGAATTCTTTAAGAATACCGAAGGGAAAGAAAATTCCTTGGAAGGGAAAGGAAAGTTAAAGGAAGGTATGGGTTTTTAAGAATACGACTCTAGTCTTGGGCCTGGCACTCTCGTGTTAGCAAATAGTGTTGGTGTATTATGAGCTTGATCTGGTGAATACTTGGCAGTTTTATCACCCTGAGCGATGATCGTAGCTTAGTTTCAGTGTTGTTCTCATTATTTCAATACACTCTGGTTACTAACTATATGATTCCAATAAATATCCCTCATACTCATATGAGTATGAGGTACGTTTATGATTCAGATTACCGTTAGTCTAGGGCCGCATGAGTAGGCCTAAGAGGTACAGTTGGCCACATACATTTGTAGTCACTCCTTAATTTTATGCATGGAAGTCAAATGGGCGTGATTGACTTACACGTATAATTCGCTATAAAACCATTAATTGATCGTATGAATTAACTATTTATTGCCTTACCATTTATACTTCTAATTCAATCATACTATGTTTTCTTCCATATATAATATCACAGAGTGTATACCAATCCATGTGGCAAACTGTACGTTTATGATTTAGACAACTGTTAGTCTAGGGCCGCGATTTTATTCAGTTTAGTAAAGACCTTGCAGCTTAAAGGTAGCCTATAGCCTATTAAGGAACTACCGAAGTTTATGGTTAAATAATGTAGCAGAAATACATTAATTACTGATAAAGTCAGAATAACTAAGCTTCGATTGTGGATTATGGGTAGCTTAATTCTAGCTTGGCTAATCTCTTTTATTTGTTTTTAAATCCTAGGTTGATGAAACACAATGGAAAAAACTAACAGTCTGTTAGTGTTCTCCATTGTACTTTTGTTTTAATTTCTTTAGCATCATTGTATTGTAATTAGCTCTTGGGCGCACGATGACTCCATGTGAGTCATTAGGGTAGTATATCCCTAAGTGCAAGATGACTCGTTCAGCGTCATTAAACTTAAACATATTCGCCAAAAATAAAATTTTCGTCTGACACCAGTCATATTTGGTATAGATACTCGGTATCAAGTCTAGTTCAATGGAAATTTTTGGCAATCCCCTGGGTTTACAAGCGGCGCCTTGGAAGTGGGCAGAGAATGCCCACTGAGGTCTTGCCTCACCCATTGTCAATACTTTCACTTGTATTCGTTTATCTCAGTAACTATTTGGTTTATCGTAATTCTGAAGTTATCTGTGGAATCCTCATAAAATTCCGCTTCCATATATGTATGCAAATAAAAAATGAAAATAAATAAAAAAATCAGAGATATAATTTGTGAGTAGGAAAAAATACTTATCAATACTTTAGGTGCGCCCAAGAGTTAGAAATATACAGTCCCCCCATTTTATTCATCACGAGCCGCCACTGCTTCATCCTATGACTTAAACTGCTTTAAACTTTGTGTGTCCAGGTAAGCGTTTCGTCATTTAGACTCTCTGTCAATCTCTCGGGTCTGGCGAACCACTCGTTACAGGCAACCTGCCTTTTGTCTCCTTCACACACATAGAAAAATAAAAATAAAAAATAAAAAAGAAGTCCCAAGCAAAGGGTCTGACCCGGCCAGTACCGTCTGTTGCTCTGCCTCCCTTCCAAGCATGAAGCATGAATGAATATAGAAAAGGTGGGTGAGGGTGAAAGAAGGGAAGTTTTTATTGGTTAAGTAGGAGAGACAGTGGTAATAGTGAGCGAAAATAGGGTGTCGGGGCTTGACCAACGTGCGTGAGTTGAGTACTTGGGTTGGGGTTGAATTGTAATCGGTAGAGCAGTTTCTTTGATGAGATTCAGTGTGGCTTGCCAAGAAGGGGGCTGGGGATGGTGAGTGCAAGATGAAGGTGGGAGATGGTGGTGGTGAAGAAGCCGATGGTGTTATTCTTTGGCCAGACATTTAAGAAGGCTTCTCTGGTGCAGACACTTGGAGAACTGTTTCTTGAAGGCTGGTGAGAGAGGTTTTCCTTCTGCTGCAGCTGTCTTGATCTTGTTGGTCATCTCGCTGAAGGTCTCCTGGAGCTCGCTGGCGGTGGCCCCCAAGTCGACATCTCCATCATCTTCCTCCATCTCCTCCACGTCGACATCTTCTCCTATGGTGGACTCGGAATAGTCGGCAGAGGAGGAGGCTGCCACCGGATCTTCAATGGTGGCTGGTGGTGGAGTGGAGGTCGAGGCTGGTCCTGCAGAAGTGATTGGTTGTGCTGGAGATGAGGTTCCCTATGCTCACTGAAGTCAGAAATCTGGTGGACTTCAGATGCTGTGATAGTGTCAGATACCAGTCGCTGATTGGCTAGCGGCTTTAATACTACACCACCCTCTTCTTTAATTTGGCGAATTCCTGATCGCCGCACTATGTTTCTGACATGGCCTCTGCCATCCTCTTCCCAACTAATCTCTATCCCGTGTCTCATAAGAAACTTGTATTTAGCTTGGGTTTGGTGGGGAAGAGCCCTCCGGGTGACCAGGACTACATCTTCAGGTTATAGCATTCTTCTGAGAGCCCAAGTTGATGCGACTCTCTACCCTTCTCCATCGACTACTGCTGTCAGCCGGGGAAGCGAATATTGGGGGTTGTCCGAGAGAGGCATGTTGCCTTTCAACTGACCTGAGGCAGCTTTGTTCCTTTTATGTTGGGCTCGGGGAATCTGGTTTGTGGACAGCTTACTTGAGTAATGATTACAGTTCATACCACTGGTTTTGTGTTAGTATCCTTTTAAATTGTCCTTCTAATTGTCTATTTGAGCTTTCTTTAACTTTAGGTCGGCAGGAAGGATCAATTGGTGAAACATTCGGAGTTAATTTTGTTTTAAACAAGTACTATATTTTCCATTCCTCTTCAGATTGGCTACTCATATCTGGAACAATCAGCTTGGAGTCTGCACTTCCCTGATTCCAATCAGTTCCGATCCTTCTCTTTCTTCCGAGAGTCGTTCCACATCAGAATCTAGGTTTGTTTAATGATAACTTATATTAAGGTTCTGCAAGGTCAATCTCTTCTATACTGTTTTAGCTCTGGGTTTCTTCCTCATTGTCGCTGACCCCTTCTGAACTTAACTTGCTATCATCATCCCTTGTCGGTCCCTCATACTTCTTGGTATGCCGGATCCAAGTGGCATGTGAAATGCTCCATTAATATCGGTACCAGACTTGGTATGATCCTCTAATCTTGTTTACACGAAAGAGTCAGTTGTACTTTTCTTCTATCTTCCCTGCCCAAGTAGGATTATGTCTCTTGACCAGTATTATATTCTCCTCGAAAGAATGAATTATTCAGAGATAGGCAGCTAGGCTGGTTCCCATATATTTGTTTCAAGATCTGTTTTCTTCCTTTTTGTCTTGGTATCTTTTCTCTTCTCGTTGAGGGTTCGTTTTTGAGGGAAATGCGTGCTCTTGAGGTAAATTTGGGGTAGTTTTAAAAAATGTATTCATAGGGAGAGTATTCGGTCATTCGACACAAAGTAGTGTTGACTCGACCCTAAACTACCTCAAGTAAGACATCTGTCCATTCTCGGCTCTCTTCTTCTCTTTCTGAACTGAGATTGGAATGAATAGTTTTCACACATCTGGTGGTTCAGTTCACTCTCTTCATTATCCTTGTGCCAATATGAGGAGGTGTACCAAATCCCGTACCCCAAGGTATCTCCAATAGCATTCCATTCTTTTTTGTCAGCATTAGTACAAGCTATGGTATATTTCGATAACAAATTCACACATGATAGGATATATCTCTTGCCCAGTTTTTGAGGCAGAGGTCCCACTACGTCCACAGACAGTATCTCTCACAGTCATACAGAAGTTACCTGACCCGCTATTTGACTCGGGCCCCAGCCTTCCTTTCAAATTTGTGGAATTCAAGGTGTTGGTTGCTTGTCTTCTGCCACACTAGATGACGACACATATACTGTATACACGTCACTGATTTTGTAAAGAACAGCTATATGGTCGTTCTGAGCATCTTTGAATATGGTTAGCCATCTTCTCTGGCATGCATTTGTGAAAATATATGGGGTGTTTTCTTGACTAGTCAGTGTAGCCAGTATAATTGTAGAACAGCAGGAATGTTCAGATCACCTCGAAAAAAAACCTGACGTTCGGCGTGGATTTGATCCGAGGTCCTTCAAGACTGCAGTCCACGACGCTATCTACTGTGCTATCGCCTCCCCCAAGATATGCCACTTCTCGAGCTCCCAGTTGACATTTTGAGGGCTTCAGTTTTAATCCAGCCTTCCTTATCCTTTCCAGTACTTCTCTAAGTCTTTCTATAAGTTCTATTCAGGCATTGGAGAAAATAATGATGTCGTCCAATTATGCGAGACACGTACGCAATGCCAATCCCCTCAGTGCTTCAACCATTACTCTGGTGAATTTAGTGGGTCCATTACAGATCCCAAATGGAAGGGCTGTAAGTTGGCATAGTTTCCCTTCACTAGTGGCAAATGCCGTTTTCTCCTGATTCTCTTTCCTTAGGGGAACTTGCCAATACTCACTTTGTAAATGTAGGGTACAGAACCAAGTCGACCCATGCAAAGATCCTAGCAAGTCATCAATGCGAGGTAAATGGTTGGGCACCTTTAACCCTTCCACCTCGGTTGGCCTCTTATACGCCACACAGAACTTCCACCGCGGACCTCGGTAGGCCTCTTATACTCCCGCGCATCAAATATGAGATTTTGAAGATTGCAGGCTATTTTTGTTGTTACGAGGGTGCTTGCAGTGCACCAATGCACGCACTATGATGCAACGTCAGTTGTTATCAGTCCGTCTGGTGCCGGAGTCGGGAGGGTGGCTGAGAAGATAGATGCTGTCATGGAAGTGAGTGGGGAGGACCCCATCATCTTCCTCAACGCAGGGAGCAACGACATATGGAGATGCAGGACTGAGGAGTTGCTCTCCAAGTATCAGGAAATGTTGGAGAGGATCAAGGAAAAAGGTGGAGTTCCTGTGGTAAACAGTATCCTGCCTAGAAGAGGGGTAAGGAAGGAATGGTCCTCCAGGGCTATTGGTGTAAATAGCCGGCTGGAGAAGTATTGTAAGGCAAATACTATTCCATTCCTGGATAACTGGTCCCTCTTTTATGGTAAGGATGAACTGTATGCCCAGGATGGAGTACATCTCTCTCGACTAGGAGTTTCGACCTTGGCCAGCTCACTCGACAAGATTGTTGCGGGGTTTCGTTAAAAAAACCTGGGTGTGTAAGTAAAATACTGTCTCCATATGGAGCAGGTACTTCATGTGACAAACCAGTGAGTAAAATAGAAATAATCAGTCAAGATAGTGCGGATATAGTGATGTGTAATAGTAGTATCGATAACACTACACATGTAACTGATAGTAAAGATGAGAATACTGAGAGAGTAGAATTTCCGTCTAGAGCTAGTAGTTCAACAGGAAATAATAAGTTAGCTAAACACAATAGAAAATTAGTTGCAAATAAAAGTAATAGGTTGAGGGTATATTATACAAATTGTAGGAGTTTATGTAACAAAATGAACGAACTTAGAGCACTCGTTAGCACAGAAAATAGACATAATAGCGCTAACTGAAACGTGGATTAATACAGAATCTAGGCATTTTTTAGCAGAATTTGATATTCCAGGATATAGTTTGTTTAAATATGACCGAACAAGTAGGAGGGGCGGGGGTATAGCAGTGTTTGTCAGGAGTACATTAAAAAGCTGTATTAAATCAGGTATTAGACTAAATAATAATAATGAAAGTGTTTGGGTAGAGGTTAACGAAGGTAGTGAGACCATAGTTATTGGAGTTATATATAGACCGCCTAATATGAGTAGAAATGGCGGAACATCGTTATGGGAGGAAATTAAAATAGCATCAAGGTTTAGCAATGTGTGCATTATGGGGGATTTTAATTTTCCGAACATTGATTGGCAGCACCAATTAGGCGACTCCGATTCAGTAGAGTTTATTGAGGTAGTACAAGATAGTTTTTTATTTCAATTCATAGATACGCCGACTAGAGGTATTAATATTCTTGATTTAGTTTTCAGTAACAATGAACATATGATAAATAATGTAGAGATTGGTGACCACCTAGGAAATAGCGATCATAAATCTATTTATTTTAATATACAATGGACAGGGAATGCTAAAGAGAATACGACACTTATCCCAGATTTCAGAAAAGCCGATTATGGTGGGCTAAGAAGAGGCTTAAGGGTGGACCCTATTGTTAAGCAATTAAGTCAGGATATGCCAGAGTTAAACTTGCCACCTACATATAACCAGTTTATTGCTTCACTCCACAATGCTCAAAATAAATATATCCCTAAAAGAAGATTTAGATCGACGCAGAACCAACCAAAATGGATGACTAATAAGCTAATAGATCTTATAGGAAAAAAGAAAGGAATATATCGAAAAATAAAGAAAGGTGAAAATCATTTACATATATACT
This sequence comes from Paralithodes platypus, assembly GCA_032716605.1. Lineage (NCBI taxonomy): Eukaryota > Metazoa > Arthropoda > Malacostraca > Decapoda > Lithodidae > Paralithodes > Paralithodes platypus. The sequence continues at coordinate 35,193 of JAVRFV010000311.1, forward strand.
ATCAGACTCTATCAAGACAGGTCAAAAAGGAAATCAGGAAAGCAAAAATAAATTATGAAATAAGGATAGCCAGCGACTCAAAAAATAACCCTAAAGCTTTTTACCAACTATATAAATCTAAAGTTAGAGATGTAATAGGCCCCCTAAAAACTTCAATAGGAGAAATAACAGAAAATGATTTAGAAATGTGCAGTACATTAAATAGTCAGTTTCTTTCCGTTTTCACTAATGAAAATTTGGCACAGATTCCAGAAGTCAATATGGTATATAGTGATAGTATAGAAAATATGTTAAGTACAGTTAGTATAAGTAGAAATGATGTGCTTAAGGAAATTGACAGACTGAAACCTCAAAAATCGCCTGGTCCTGACGAGGTATATATTCTAGAGTATTAAAAGAATGCAGAGATGAGTTAAGTAGTCCATTAGCATTTATATTTAACAAGTCATTAGAAACAGGTTTAGTTCCAGAAGCTTGGAAGCTTGCAAATGTAGTTCCGATCTTCAAAAAAGGTGATAAATCGATAGCATCCAATTACCGTCCCATTAGTCTCACATCAATCATAGGAAAGTTGCTAGAGTCCATTATTGCTAGGAAAATTAGAAGCCACTTAGTAAAATTTAACTTAATAAATTCTTCTCAGCATGGATTCACTCAGGGACGTTCTTGCCTTACTAATTTGCTTAGCTTTTTCTCAGAGGTATATGAAGCAGTAGATAGTGACAAGTCATATGATATTATATATTTAGATTTCAGTAAAGCTTTCGACAGAGTCCCTCATGAGAGATTGATGAGAAAGGTTGAGGCACATGGAATAGGAGGGTCGTTGTTGGGATGGATTAGGTCATGGCTAATTGGTAGGAAACAGAGAGTCAGCATAAATGGTACCAAGACAGAGTGGGGAGCAGTCAAAAGTGGTGTCCCCCAGGGATCGGTATTAGGTCCCCTGTTGTTTCTTATATACATAAATGACCTAGATTTAGGTATAACTAGTAGGATAAGTAAATTCGCAGACGATACTAAAATGTGGAGATCAATTGATTCAGATAGCGATATAGAGTGCCTCCAAAGGGATCTAGATACCTTACATGAATGGTCAGTAAATTGGCAGATGAAGTTTAACATTGACAAATGCAAGGTATTAAAGATAGGGAAGATGCAAACAAATGTTAAATATAAACTAGCTAATTTAGAATTAGAAAATTCAGACTGCGAGAAAGATCTAGGTGTGTTTGTTAGCAATGATTTGAAGCCTAGAAAACAGTGTATAAGCGTTCGTAATAAGGCAAACAGGATTCTCGGGTTCATCTCTAGGAGTGTGAGTAACAGAACTGCTGATGTTATCTTAAAACTTTACTTGTCATTAGTGAGACCCCATATGGATTATGCTGTCCAATTTTGGTGTCCTTATTACAGAATGGACATAGATTCATTGGAGAGAATTCAGCGTAGAATGACAAAAATGATCCATAATATTAGAAATCTTTCGTATGAAGAAAGGTTGAAGAAATTAGGTTTACATTCGTTAGAGAGACGCAGAGTTAGAGGGGATATGATAGAGGTGTTCAAGTGGGTTAGTGGGATTAACAAAGGGGACATGACAAATGTACTAAAGCTCAGTGATAGCGAAAGAACTCGTACCAATGGTTTCAAATTAGATAAATTTCGTTTCAGAAAAGATATAGGCAAATATTGGTTTGGTAACAGAGTTGTAGATGGGTGGAATAGGCTACCAAGTGATATAGTGGGATCAAGAACGATAGGGAGCTTTAAGAAAAAATTGGATAAGCATATGGACGAGAAGGGTTGGGTGTGAAGGGGGATCAGCCGGGTTGGGCCAATCAGCGCTCTGCAGACCCCCGTAATCCTGCGTTAATCTCTAACCGGTTTGGTAAGATGATCCTCAGGGTATTAGAGTGTTGAGCCTATAATTGGGCTTTGTAATTGGGGTTGTGTGGGACAGGGATCTGCCTTGCTTAGGCCAATCGGCTTTCTGCAGACTCCCATTTTCTTATGTTCTTATGTTCTTATGTTCTTATGTTCTTATTATGCATACATAGGAAAACAATGAAAAACCTGTGTCCGATTCTGTGCCTAACTCTGCCGCGGCTCAACCAACACGTACGCCTAAGAATAATTAGAAGAAAGTTAAAACGAATGACATTCTAAGTCCTGGTGGTATTTTGAGAGTGCTAAGTGAATTAGATCATAAAGATTTGTTAGATATTGAAGAGCTTGGAAGTGTATTGCCAGGGAGAGTGTAAATAGTGACGATGAGAGTGAAAAACGTCCTTTGAGTGAGCTGGGAAGTGCGCTACCCTTGTCGCCAGATACGACGCTAGATTCTCGTACCCCTAGTGCTCTCATAACCCCTTCCCCTGCCAAGGTAGCTAGTTATTTTTATAGAAATGCTATCCTGGAAAGTGCTCTGAAGAGAGCAAGAAAAGAGACAGCAGAGAGAGGTAGTGAATAAGATGGGGCTATGAATCACTGTAGTGAAAGTGACACTTTAATAAATCGGTGAAAGAGCAAGTGAAAAAAAAACAGTGAGTGAAAGTGACACTCAAATATATATCACAATAATGCTTAAATGTGACATAATAATTATAAATGGAAGTGACACCTAAAATTGTGTATCGTACACCCATAAATGTCTCACCTAAATAGTTATACTGTAATAAATAATAACCTACTGTATAAATAATAACCTAACTCTGCCACGGCCCGACGACCAACCCGTACGCCTAAGAATAATGAGAAGAAAGTGAAAACGAATGACATTCTAAGTCCTGGTGATGTTTTGAGAGTACTAAGTGAATTAAATCATACAAATGTGTCCGATATTGAAGAGCTTGAAAGTGTAGTGCCAGCGAAAGTGAAAATAGTGACGATGAGAGTGAAAAACGTCCTGTGAGTGAGCTGGGAAGTGCGCTACCCTTGTCGCCAGATACGACGCTAATAGTAAGTGAAAATGACACATAAGATGAATAACAAGTAATATTATGATAATAATCTATATTTTATTAATTTCATCACAACACCAAACACTCCCAATGAAATTTATTAAAGTATATATGATCCGCCAGGATTCGAAGCGGGTTATCACACACAGATTTTTGCCACCTTAACCATTACACCACCAGGACGGTAATAAATAATACCATACTAGTAAGTGTAAGTGACACCTAAAATCGTGTACCGTACACCCATAAATGCCGCATATACAAACTGATATGTAATAATGCATAGCAAGCAATCATATTATAGTAATAGATAATAACTATAAAACTATCAAATTGTCACTGGTGCGACGAGTAACCTAGGGCGTACTAGGCAGGGCCGCGGCGACGCGTCAGAACATGGCCTAAATCTTACGCGTAAAATCGTCATCTGCACAACACCATAACAACATTGCCAGGCAACGTAGCAATGTCAAGTCCACGACTGAATAACGACATCATTAAGTTCTCCATTTTCCCATTGAGTTTGACACTTCTGCATGCTTTTATTGCTTATCTATGAAGGTGTACAGATCGAATGATATTGGCAAAAGGCCAGTCAGGGGTATAGGCGTGTACAATGACAGCCGAGGACGGAGGGTTAATTGTCATATCATTCAATATCCAGTAGTCTGCACAGCAATCCAATCCAATGAACCAATCTATTGTTTTAACTAGGGCTATCAATGATTCTACCACAATTCCTTGTCTCAGCATTTCCTTAATATGTTCCCTCCCCTCCTGGCTAATGGTAGGGCCTTATCTACAATAAGGTTGCCATTTGTATAGATTTCGTGCTGATGTCTGGTTCGAGCCAGCCTGTGATCTCCTTCACTTTGAGTAAATACATCCTGATATTCCCATAACAGGTTATATAGAGAGTTGGCCTGGCTGGAGTTAAGTTGTTTCTAAAATTCCGGCAGACTCACTTGTCCATCTTCCATTATTGCCAGTGGTTTAGCCGGGGTGTTTTGTCCTAGTATTCTTCCCTTGGGATAATCTAATTTGTATTAATTTTACTCCCAAACCAAACACCTCCCAATGAAATTTATAAAAGCATGTGATCCTACCAGCATTCGAACCTGGGTTACCACATACATTTCTTAAACACTCTAACCATTACACCATCAAGACAGTTAAAAGTACAGCACATGACCATAATTGATATCCATATATCGAATACTGGATAGTAATCTAATTCACTACTGTATCTCCAAAATATGCCAGCACAATCTCCTTTGTTATTCCACTCAATCTGGGAATCTCTACCATCTGCCAGGTCCGGGAGGGTAGTGACATATTCTCTGTAGTAGTCACTACCTGAGTCACCACTAGTCACCACTTATTTTCGTCCACATTGAATGTTTATTTCCAACTGATTTATGAGGTCTATACCCAGGTACCCATCATCCCATTTGATCTCTTGGCTAACACGCACGTCATGGTATTAAACTTAATTCCTTTCCATTGTATTATGAGGGGTCCCATATTTGCCAGTATGTGTAACGGTTGACCTGTTCCCTACAAATTTACGTTGGTATCACTTAGGGGTCCAAGCTCAGGTTCATAATACAAAAAAGACAAAAACAATAAGAAATACAAAACAAATAAAAATAAACACACCTTCCTTATAAACTGCTTCTATCTGCTCCGCTATCTACTAGTAGGTTTGATACACTTCCATTTATGACCATGGTTTCATAGGGTGTCTGTTTATTCCATAGACTCCTTTAAAGAAGGACTGAAACCTCCCATGCTCGGGATTTGTAACTTGAGTCTGAAGGGTTAACTTGAGTCCTGGGCTAAAATGACTTCTAGAAGGGCTAGAGACATGACCTCGGGGTCCAAATAGGGGTTTTCGAGGACGGCGAGTTCACTAGCGACATTTTCAACACCACCTGGGGTCATCTTCAAGGTCAAAAGGTCATATGTCAAGGTCAAATTAGTGAATTTTGGTAATTTTTGCCCGTTTTTTGTGTCTAACTCATAAACGGTGAGAGATGGCTGATTGCTTTAAGAGGTAAGTTTGTAGAGCTGTAAAATGTTTATATTTATTATCATATATCGTATTATATAAACATTATATGCATATCACAACACTATGTCTATTACAACTATGTCTATGTCTATCACTAGTTGGAGAGCTATCGCTAGTTGGAGAGCTTTTCTTGCCTCCTGAGGCATCCCACAGCCTTTTCTTTGTCACTTACATTGAGGACATGAGCTTTCAATAGAATGTTAGCTAAAGTAGTACATGCAGCATTACTACTAGATACAGGTGCATCTACAAAGGATAACAGCTCAGCAAAATGAAAGTGGCAATGCATTTTAGTCTTGTCATGCAAATTATAGGCATTATGTACAAAAAAGACGGTTGACATAGTCGGCACACTCAGTCCACCTCTATTCAAATTATCTAGGAACTCAGATGACACCTCGTTACCATCATCATCAATGATCTCCTCCATATTAGTGCTATCACCATATTTATGAACAAGGTATCGATCAAATAAACAACTTTATGCTTAAGGGTATCATCAGACCTCAAGAGTTCCTGAGTGTCTTGAGCAGTGATCTCGTCAATGAGTTCACTTCGCTCATCTGGAAAGTAGTACAATTCTTGTCGCAATCAAGCACACGAGAACTAGATTCTGGCAAAATGTCACGCTTAATGAGTGTGTCTGCAAATTTGTAATTTTAGCTGCAGCCATAATGTCAACTACGTCAATGTAGAAGTTTCCACCACTTCTTTGCCTGGCTTGGCCGAAAAACTTTTCCAAGGCTTCATCCGTGAATATAGCAGGAAGAACGTAGTCAAAGTCTTTCTCTGCCAGAAGCAATTTGGCAGCATCCACATTATTAAGTGTGGACACAGTGAAGGCTTCAGCAATTTGCTGAGTTAGCTTCAGCTTACGACCACCACCTCCTTGTCATGCGCAGGTAGCTATAATTTGGCAGGCCTCCTCCAACCTAGTGAAACTTGTACAGTCTGCTGTCCAAGGCTGTCTGGATTCGTCGCGCAGATGGATAGCTGAGAAACGGTCTTTCACATTCATCATCTTGAACCACTCACTCATTGTCTGGGTGAGAATGATGGTGCCTTCGCTGATGCCCAGTGAATCCTTGAAGGTCTTTAAGGCAGCGACAGTCTTGTCATTGAACACCTGACATACCAATGGTACGCTCTGGCGTTGAAGGGGCTTGGGGAAAACAGCGGTGTGCGTCAGCTTGGTTAAGCGAATAGGAGTAGCTCGGTCGATCTCATAAAGCTTCCGAATATCACTCCAGTAAGCTTTGTACTCATTGCCATCTACGACAAATGAGTGTCTGGCCATCAACAGTAATCCAGTTGTTGCGAACATTTTTGAAGATGTGCACGTAGTCGTACACTAAGAACATATATTGCTCTTGAATCGATAGCACTTGGCTACTTCCAGGTCCTCCAAGTTTTGAATAAACACTGCGGTTGGTATTGCAATTGTCACATATCAAAGAAATCACAGTACCGCCAGCACCAACTACAGCTGATGCAGCTTCGATAAGGAGTTCCTTCAGCTGATTGGCAGTTAGTTATTTGCAGGGCAAAACGCGTAGAATAACGCGTGGACCACCAAAATGGCAGGCAACTTCAACAACCATAGCATGTGAAGCAAGCATTTCATGGTCACCACCCGCTGCAGCATTTTGAGCGTATCCTAGAACATGCCCTCCAGAAAATCGCAATGTCTCGACCAGATTTACCTCGTCAAACATTAAATTGACCAAACGCTGCTGCAGCTTACGCTGGTCGAACAACGTTTTGAGGTTGGAGTCCTGCAGACTACTAGAAAGCATCTGTTTTACCTTTTTTGTTGATGGTAGAATGATTAAGCCGGATCGACGAATCATTTTGTATGCACTGGGTGATATGTTGTGAAGTTGCATTGCGAAAATCATAGTATCGGTATAAAATCTGCGACCATCAGGAGGTTTGAACATAAGACGCAACTGCGACAGAAGGAAGGTGAAATGAGCAAGCTTGTATGCCTCAGTCATCTTGCAGAGCTGGCTTATAACGTGCTGAAGAATGTCCTGGCTTGTGTACTCATGGGTGTTTACCTGGTCAGTTATGGATCTAATCTGGGACCATTTTGAGAGCAAGCTGTTCTTCTGCAAAGGAAAAAGTCGTTTGGGCACCTTAATGCCATCTTTCTCAACTCTATTCAAGAATAGGAATCCAAAAGGTGAGCTGACTTGTTGGAAATGAAAGAACTGCTTTACAGTTTGTCCAGTAGTGTCAGTTCTTGATAGGTACAGGTTTTTCTGGTCTTTTATGACATTAAAGCCAGGAAAATAGGAGCTGATTTTGGCGCAGAAGTGGTCGAAATCTTGGATCTTGTCTGCAGGCTCATCAGCTGCCTGCACCTTCTTAGCTCTTAATTCTGATGTAGAAGATGATGTTGGGCGTGGGGCTGAGGTGACCTGCTTCAAAGCTGATTTCAGTACTCCAGGAAATATTGATGGGGGTTCTTTGGGTCGCTTGCCACACTTAACTGACACCCATTCACAATTGAAATGTGTCTCACAAATATATATCTCCTTCAAGCGCCTCAAGCTTTCTTTCGGCATTGCCAATATCCATCTCTCCCTCTCCTCAGGATCTTTTGGGAAGGATATGACCTTTACATAAGGCGTCCCATCATAGGTTCCTTTACAGCCAAAGCAGCTGCAATGACGTGGCATATTGTCACAAAAGCAGGAACCAAAACAAAGATTCTGTGAGATCACCAGCTGGACAGTTTCTGAAAGAGAAACAGACAAAACATACATTAGTTAACGATGATAGAAATCAACAAGTAGGTGCAGTAGGTGCACAGGTTTCATACAAGATCATCATATCCGATAAAAAATGTAGATTCAATGTAGATTCTAATGTTTTTTGAATGTTTAAATTGGAGCCTCTCAGACTCAAGTTAAAAACCCCGAGGTTGTGACGTTCCAGTCCTTTAAAGGAGTCTATGGTTTATTCAGAATTCTTACCCCTTTATGCCCCTATCTATGAGAGGTTTCTTGCAACATTGTGTGTGTCACTAGGTTCAGTGATAATGGGTATTGGGTCACAGTCATGAATGGTTTCCTTTACCGCTACATTATCTATCATCGCCCCATTGGACTCATCCTTTACCCATCTTTGGATGGTGGTGCCATTAAGGGTAGTGGTCTCGGAGAGGTTAGCGGACTCGGTTGGTTAGGTAGCGCTCTCTGAGTTTTAGATGGGTTCCTGCCACTGTTTGGACAGTTATGGGCGACATGTTCCATTTGTTGGAAGAGGAAGCAAGGTATATTCTTTCTCTTCTGATTCCCCTCCTCCTTCACTTCCCAACAACACCACCACTACCTTCGCTCATTGCCTATGCCGGCCAGCCATGCACATTTTGATCACACCCACGCCATAACTGCATCTTTATACAAAATATGCTCAAGTTGGGATGCGGGTATGTATTTGAAAGACATTAATGTACTGTTTAACAGGCTTAGTGAGACTCAACTTTATCTCGATATTGGTGCACCGGGAATATGGCCTCATATGGGGAACCCAAGAGGGTGATGCGTTTCCCTAAGTTAATATAAAGGGCAAGGCTTACCTATGTCTCTAGGGCCTTTGCCATGATGCAAGTGGATAATATGATCTAACATGGAGGTTTTATTACTTCCATGGCAATTCATTTCATGTAGGATACATATATAAACAGCTTCATTATATATAAATATAATGCCTTTTCATACCTGCTTAATTACGTACCTACAGTTCTGCCCAGAAGTATCTCGACTCGGCTGGTAGTATTTGGCATCCCTTATTGTGGGAATGGTATTTAAGTTAAGGGGGTTCTCTCCACTCCATCTGTGTGGTACATAAGGGGGATGGTGATTTACTGATATGATATTATAGCTTTTTTTTTTAATTCATTGAACTAATACAAGTACCAGTAGATGATAAATACAGCGATTTAAGTATGACGTTGTGATGATGATGGTTTTACTGGTGGTGAATGATGACGGTGTTAGTGATGAAGATGGTTTTTATGATAGTGATGGTATTGGTGGTGATGATGGTGTTTGTGGTGATGATGGTTTTAGTGGTGGTGATGGTGTTAGTGATGATGATGATTTTTGGTGGCAATAGTATTAGTATTGATGGTGGTTTTAGTGGTGGTGATAGTGTTAGTGATGATGGATTTAGTGGTGGTGATGGTGTTATTGATGATGGTTTTTGTGATAGTGATGGTATTGGTGGTGATGATGGTGTTTGTGGTGATGGTTTTAGTGGTGGTGATGGTTTTAGTGGTGGCAATAGTATTAGTGATGATGGTAGTTTTAGTGGTGGTGATAGTGTTAGTGATGATGGATTTAGTGGTGGTGATGGTGTTATTGATGATGATGGTTTTAGTGGTGGCAATAGTATTAGTGATGATGGTAGTTTTAGTGGTGGTGATAGTGTTAGTGATGATGGTTTTAGTGGTGGTGATGGTGTTAGTGATGATGATGGTATTAGTGGTGGCAATAGTATTAGTGATGATGGTAGTTTTAGTGGTGGTGATAGTGTTAGTGATGATGGTTTTAGTGGTGGTGATGGTAATGGCACTGATGTTAGGGGTGTTGATGTTGGTAGAGGTAGTGATTGTGTAAATGGTGTTGGTGGTGTTATTAGTGGCAATGATATTAGCTGTGGTGATGGTGTTAGTGGTGATAATGGTGATATTATTGGTGAAAATGGTGATGGTGTTAGTGGTGGTGTAGGTGTTAATGGTGGTGTTGATAGTAATGGCAATAATGTTATTGGTGATGATTGTGTTAATGATGATAATAGTGTTATATAGTGATGATAATATAGTGATGATAATAATAGTGATGATAATAGTGTTATTGATGATGTGAGTGGTGATAGTGCCTCGATGACCTTCAGAAAGCCACAAGGTTGTGACTCAAGCGCTTGTGGCTCTGGTTTTATCCTCTTGTTATCATCTTGGGTTTCAGAAACCATAAACCTTGCCCCATGAGCCTTTTTGTTTGCTGTTGTTTGTTCCGTGTCATAATAGTCGTTATTTCATATTTGTTTTAACCAACCCACCAATTCATTTATAAATAAACCTAACTAATGAAATCAAATAAAAGTTATGAATACATGTGGTACTCCAATGACTCGAACCTAGGATATTCACACCGAAATTCCACACACTAAGCATTACGCTATCAAGATAGTTAAAGGTTTATGCAAAAGCCTACAATATATTATGCATTCTCGAATACTACATATTTATCTACGCATCTACACTCACGAGTACTAAAACTCACGAGTACTAAAAGCTGCTTAGGGTTGGGTCCTTCATTCCCCACCACCCACCTCCACCCAAGACAGGTGGAAGGGGGTAGAATCAAAGTCTACCCCACCTTCCACCCCCAACTCCCCCACCTTTCTCCTCTAGCTGCCAGTTAGTGATTGGCCACGCTTGTCCTCATGTCTTGTAAATTAGAGCTAAACTATCAATGCACACGTTTATAATGGTCAACATCCAATGTTTATTATAAATTAAATAATACAATATGTAATTGCATTCTCAATATGAGATTATACACACATTACGGGTTACACGAATCTAGGCTGTAGTGGTCTCATGCCTCTCTCTCTCTCTCTCTCTCTCAGCATTTGAACTTATAATTTATGTTGCTTCGAAAAATCTGAAATTGCCCTGGAGGAGGTTACTAGTTTCAATTGTCCCTATTTTGATTATTCTATATACAAATTAATTTCTGCTGGTAAATTTAAATACATATGTTTCATCTACCGTTCCCCAAATACTCCTCCAGAGCAAAGTCTTTTTGATTCTCTGTCCTCGCATATCCGTGTCCTCAACTTAAATGCTTCTTCTGAAATCACTGTGTTGGGTGATTTTAATGTCCATAATGTTGAATGGCTCACTCATTCAGCCAGGACTGATGATGCTGGTCTTGAATGTGAGCTATTTGCAGACTCATTTAATCTCACTCAACTAGTCAACCAACCTACCCGTGTACCAGTTAATCCTAATCATAATTCCCACCTACTGGACTTATTTTTAAACCAATTCAGAAAATTATGATGTTACAGTGAGGTCCCTGCTTGGATCTTCTGATCACTGTCTGATACAGGCCACCTGTCTATCACCTACCACACCTTCCCACTCTGAACCTGTTTTGGTGACTAAATGGCATTACGATAGGGCAGACTGGGAGGGTCTTCAAGGTTTCTTTATTGATATTCCCTGGACCTCTTTCTTTTCTAATGATGCACACACCACCTTGAGCCACATACAAGATTGTGTAAACATTGGAATGGAAACTTTTATTCCTCATCAAAAGTACAGTAAAATATCTAATTCACCTAAATGGTTTGACCATAATTGTGCTAGAGTAACTGAACAAAAAGCAATAGCCTGCAATGCATACACAAGATCAAAAACACATGAAGCCTTTAATTAATTTAGAAACATCAGAAATCATGCCAAAACTGTATTAAACCTAACTAAATCAAACTTTCTCCACAAGCAGGCAAATAAACTTCTAAATAATCCAAATGATAACAAAATATTTTGGTCTACTCTTAACTCATTCAAATCCAACTTCACTACTGCTTCATCCATTCCACCATTAAAATCTCCGACTGGCAATCTTGTAAGTGACCCACGAGGTAAAGCTAATCTTCTTGCGGATATTTTCTCCGCCAAACTCAACCTTAGATGAAATAAATCAAGATGTCCCTGTACTTAATTTGAATTCGCCTGAAATTCCCTCACTTAAGATCCACACCAGATATGTCAAAACTATTTTGAAGAATCTCTCAGTAGATAAGGCTCCTGGTCCAGATGAAATTCCTCCAATAGTACTTAAGAATTGCTCCTTGGTGCTCGCTCCTGTATTGGCAAATTTTCCGTCTGTGTACTCATACCTCACGCTTCCCAGTACCCTGGAAAGAAGCAAACATCCATCCAGTTCCTAAAAAAGGTGCCTCTTCAGATCCATCAAACTACAGACCAATAGCTATAACTTCCACTCTTGGTAAAGTCTTTGAAATTATATTAAATAATCACATAATTCAGCATCTTGAGAATAATAAATTAATCAGTGATAGGCAATATGGTTTTAGACGATGTCGATCAACTGCAGACACTCTTTGCCTTCTTACGCATCAAATCAACCAAGCTACAGACCAACATGGTGAAACACATACAATAGCACTGGATATATCAAAGGCATTTGATAGAGTCTGGCATCAATCCTTATTGTCGAAGATGTCACACTACGGCCTTGCATCATTAGTTCCACTAATTTCTTCTTATCTTCATAACAGAAAAATATGTGTAAAGGTGGATGGCCTTTATTCTCAATTTCACTCAATAAATGCTGGTGTTCCCCAGGGATCAGTTTTGGCCCCAACTCTGTTCCTCATTCATATCAATGATCTCATATCTACCACTCATAATCCAATACATTCCTACGCAGATGACTCAACACTCCACAGTTCCTTCACATTTACCAATTCTTTCACCCAACCCGATCTTATAAATTCAAAAATAAACACTGCAATTTCTCTGAACCAGGACCTTTCTAGAATTAATGAATGGGGACAAAAGAATCTAGTGTCCTTTAATGCTCAGAAAACCAAGTACATTCAATTTTCTAACCGACAGAATCTCACTGACTCCCATATATTTTTTAATGATGTAAATATTCCCACTTCCCCTAGTATTGACATTCTCGGTGTAACATTAACTACTAACTTGAGCTGGACACATTATGTTAGAAGCATTGCTAAGAATGCCTCTAAAAAACTGGGACTCCTGTACAGAGTTCGAGAATTCTTCACTGACGAGCAGTTGGCCGTAATACATAAAAGTCATGTGCGTTCTCAGATGGATTACTGTTCACCTCTGTGGAGTGGTTGCATTGAGGCAGTTGGACAAAATTCAAAATAAAGCTATTAGATTAATCAATAACCCTGCAATCACACAGAACCTTCCTACATTATCCATACGAAGAAGAAGAAATGTTGCATACCTTGCATTATTCTACAGATATTTTCACAGCAATTGTTCCGAGGAACTTGCTTCAATTGTGCCGCCTCTCCACATTTTTCCCCGTAGAACTAGGGCAGCTGAGAGCGCCCATGAATTTACACTTTCTCCTCCACAATGCAGAACTTCTGCTTATCAAAATTCATTTATCCCTAGAACTACTACTCTTTGGAATTCACTCCCCTCGAGTTGCTTTCCACAAACTTACAATCTACAAAAGTTTAAATCCAGTTGTTACAAACATTTAATGAATGGAGGATGCCTTTAGGCACATGGACCTTTTTGTTTTATCTGTGTTTTTCATTCCTCCGTTCATTGTCTCTTAAACAAATATATATATATATATATATATTTAGAGCGTGGCTATTAATATATATTATCCTGACAAATGAAGTATGATTGCGAGGTGTCATCACAATGACCAACATAAACCTTGCAATATGGTTGCTGAGAGTAGAATGTGCATAATTCGTGCACACATAGACACGTAAACTTTGTAACACTTATATTCCCACTAGTGTCTGAATGAAGTATATTTCTCATCTTTAGTGTGTGTGTGTGATGAATGTTGCCTGCAATCGATTCACATAAAGGAAAGTTGATGGTAAAACTGTCTATTAACCCTAAACATTAGTTGGGGGTTTGTAGAGATTAGAAATTGGGAATGCAGACAGAGACAGAGGCGGGGGCTATGAGAAGCCGGCACTGCAATCAGGGGCTCGATACTCAAACAATACTATAAGTTAGCGCTGAATTTTATCGTAAGGTAATATCGAGTTCTACATTAAACTGATTAAACACGAGTGCATATACCACACATAATTAAATACAAACCGTTTAAAGTGTGTTTGTTTTTTAATAAATGGGATAAACTGACTGAAATGATAAACGAAATAATTTATAAGAGTCGCAACGCTATTCTAGCCAATCTTTGCCTGTCGTCATTTACTTGTATGTTAATATGGCCCGACGGTCGTAAGTAATTTGAGAACCTAGGAGTAGACCGTAGATGACACGTTGATGTGTATGGCAATGATTGTAAATATATGATTCTTTGTAAAATAGTGATATTATATATATACACAACACATTAAATCCTGGTCTTAGAAAGAGAGAGAGAGAGAGAGAAGAGCAGGAGACCACTACTGCCGAGATTCGTGTAACCCGTGATGTGTGTATAAACTCATTTTGAGAATGCAATTACATATTGTATAAATAAATTCCTCATACAAATTTAATGTTGACCATTATAAACGTGTGCAATGATGGTTTAGCTGTAAATTACAAGACATGAGGACAAGCGTTGCCAATCACTAACTGGCAGCTAGAGGAGGGAGTTGGGGATAGTTTGGGGGTGGAAGGTATGGCAGACTTGGACTTCTCCCCCTTCCACCTGCCCAGGGTGGAGGGGGAGGAATGAAGGACCCAACCCTGAGCAGATTTTAGTACATGTGAGTGTACACTCACGCGTACTAAAAGTTCCTCAGGGGTAGGGCCTTCCTTCCCCTACTCCACCCTGGGTAGGTGGAAGGGGGGAGTCTGGCCCAAGTCTACCCCCACCTTCCACCCCCAAACTATCCCCAACTCCCCCACCTTCCTTCTCTAGCTGGCCGTTAGTGTTTAGCGACGATTGTTCTCATTCATTGCAAATTATTGTTAAATCATCATTATTATGCTTACAATGGGTAACATTGAAAATGTATTAGGAATGTATTAATACAATATACAGTATAATTGTATTCTCAAAAGTGATCTGCCTCTCTCTGTCTCAACACACAGACTACGAGGTCAGTTCATTTAAGTTTTTAAAATATGTAATGAGTTTGACAATGTGGATCATAGCAAACTGTTTAGCCTCAATATGAATACAATACGCAACCTTGGCTGGCAGTTAAAATTGAAAAGGTTCATCACTAATATTTGTGGAAACTGTCTCCTATTTATGATCTGTTCTCACCTGTAGTGTAGTCCACTGAACAATGTATCTCCTTCCACTTCGAATATTTCTCCGAAATGGACCGCAAGGTCATTGAGATACTAACTATTCCTTGTAACTCTTTCATAGCACACACTTTCTACAACCAAGATATAACAGGTCTGAATGGGTTATATTTCCCTTTATTAGTGTGTGTGATGAATGTTGCCTGCAATCGATACACATAGAAGAGAGTTGATGGGGGTTGTAGAGGTAAGAGGCTGGGATCACAGATAGAGACAAAGAAGGGGGAAGTGAGAAGGCAAGCCCTGATACTCAAGGGCTCGATACTCAAACCTTACTAAAAATTAACACCGACTTTAATCGTAAGTTGTATCGAGTTCTATATTTAATTGATTAAAACAGTGTATTGACCACATATAATTAAATACAGACCGTCATAGTATGTATGGTATTGAATTGATGGGAGAAACTGATCGAAATTATGAACGAAACAATCAATAACAGTCGCAATACTATTCCAGCCCATTTTTGTCTGTAGTCCTTTTTTTATGATATAAAAGCCCGACTGTGTAAGTAATTTGAGAAACTAGGAGTAGATCGCAGAGGGCACGTTGATGTGTATTGCAATAATGGTGAACATAATATCCTGAATACTGTACGAGATTGGATTTATTTAAGGTATTATTTTTATATTCAAATCACATTAAATCTTGATAATGGAAAGTAGTGCAATGAGAGAGAGAGAGAGAGAGAGAGAGAGAGAGAGAAAGACAAGACCCCTACAGCCAAGATTCGTGTAACCCTCGTTGTGTATAGAAACTCATTTTGATAATACAATTATGCAGTATATTGTATTGATAAATTCTTAATAAATATAAAATCTTGGCCATTGTAAGCATGTGCAATGATGGTTTAACAATTATTTGCAATACATGAGAACAATCGTCGCTAATCACTAACTTACAGCTAGAGAAGGAAGGTGGGGGAGTTAGGGATAGTTTGGGGGTGGAAGGTGGGAGTAGACTTGGACCCGACTCCCCCCTTCCACCTACCCAGGGTGGAGTAGAGGAAACAAGGACCCACCCCTGAGCAACTTTTAGGACGCATGAGTGCACATACACCCAACTGTTCTATGGTAGCCTAATGTTTAGACGAATGGAAGGGGTAATTAATGGGGCACTTAACCACAAAGGAAGGCCTCGCTATAAATTACTCCTCAACCTGAATGCATTCATATTTGTTTTCACCATCCCACCAATTAATTAACAAATAAACCTAACTTATGAAATCAATGAAAGTTATGAATACATGTTGTACTCAAAGGACTCGAACCTAGGATACTCACACCGAAATTCCGTACACTAATCCCACAGTTTGGTACCAAGATGATCTCATCTGCATCACAGGACACACTGTCTGTTCCTGTAGTTTGCAGTGACTTTGGATTCGTCCTAGGATGCTTTGGTGGTGTGTGGGGAACTGGCGAAGCGCTGAGCGAGGTGGTGAGGTCCGGGGCGAGAGAACTCACGGTAGGTTGAAGCGCGCAGTGACGTGAAATGGACCCCTTCCTTCGCTCCCTCATTACTTCCTCCTTTTGATTTGTGAAGGTCGCGCACATCTCTCCAGAATAAAGTGAAGTGTTTTTTGTATGGCCAAGATATTCTTCTGTGTTGCTTTGCTTATGCAAGTGTGCAGACATGCCCAACAACTGTGCAGTGTTTAGGTGTTTCTCAAGCAGAAACAAAAGTAAGTGATAAGCATCTCTCTTTTCACCACTTTCCCAAAGACAATGATACAAAGAGGAAATGGATTCACCTTTGTAAGAGATCAGACTTTATTAGTGATGCTAATGCAAGGGAACACAAGCAAAAGAGTTTACATTTTGAGACAAGTGCATATGAAATAAATCATAAATATGAATTACTAGGCCTCCCATTACCTAAATGACTGCACAGGATAAAGCTGGTGCACTTCCAATACTTCATTTACCAACATCAAGAGGTGAGCTATACTATTTCCAATCATATATCTAGTTACCCGGTACTTTAAATATATATATATAAGTCTCACAAGGCAAAGGAGAACCAGCGTAGTAGCGAACGTCTTATCTTTATTGGTTACCAAACGTTTCGGAGAAAACAGTCTCCATCTTCAGTGAATCTAAAATAAATGAAAGTTTACATAAGAAATAAAACAAATAATTACATATGTATGCGAAATATCAAGCAGTAAGGTTCGTGTGAATATGAACCGAGAAGAGCTAAACATAATAAAACAAAAACTATGTATTAAGAGAACAGCATTAAGATAAACTTAAACAAATAATACTAATAAGAGAGGGTATACAATAAAGTACGAAAAGAAAATGGAAGGATATTTACTGAGTGAAAAGAGGTGATGCAGTGCCCGTGTTGTTCAGGCTAGGCTTTAATTTATTTATATAGATTGATTCTGAGGTGATAAGGTCACAGCGTGAATGGCATGTGGTTAGTATCTGGAAGTCTGTGGAAGAGAAAGGGTGATCAAACTGGTGAGAGTGATCACGGATAGCAGAAGTGGAAGGCTTAGAAATCAACCTGCCTGTTCGAATGGATTTACCTTGGTGCTCCCGGATACGGTGAAGCAACCAACGTGAGGTGCAACCCACGTATCTAGCAGTACAGCTAGAACAGGTGAACTGCTTGATATGTCACATCCATATGTAATTATTTGTTTTACTTCTTATGTAAACTTTCATTTATTTTAGATTCACTGAAGATGGAGACTGTTTTCTCCGAAACGTTTGGTAACCAATACAGATAAGATGTTCGCTACTACGCTGGTTCTCCTTTTCCTTGTGAGACTTCGATTCCCAAGAGGAAGCTCCATTGCAGAAATTATATATATATATATATATATATATATATATATATATATATATATATATATATATACTGTATAATATATATTTGAACATTATGGAAAAAATATTTGTTGTCATCACGGAGAAAAAAATGTAAAGCCAGGTAAAGGGGCCATCAAACAGCTTACCCTCAGATATAACACTCCCTATCACTCCCTACTGAAGTAATAACCTATATTACGTTAGGTGTCGCATATTTTGTCGTATGAAACAGAAATATAAAGTCAGCACGGAAACAAGGTCGTAAAATGCTCAAAGTAATCAAATAATTGTGATGTAAGGTACAGCCACATTCCACAGACATATTTCACCTTCACATATTATATTAACTCTGTACATAAATATAACTACTCTAATTCATAGGACAATCACAGATGTAATCAATGTTGAAATAGGCGAAGTAAGGCATGGTTTAAGTCTGACTGTCCCGTACCAAAAATGTGTAGAATGCATGCTTTAATTACTATGTATATAGTTTTGTATATAAATATAGATAATATTGTATTTCTCTCCTTCATGTAATATAATGTACATGCATTTCCATTACTTTAATCTAGCATATTTTGTTATGTAGAGTGATAAACTAATCACACATAAAGTAAAAACGAGGGTATCTAAGAAATTTAAATATAAGCATTAACCCACTGAGCCCCAGCGACGCAGCGTTTGCATCAGCAATGTATGTAACGCTAAACCCCAGCGACGCAACAGTTGCGTCAGTCTTACTCCGGTCCCAATTACTTCGGTCCTATGGCACCTAGAGGGCTCAGATTTGTATGGGAACTGTGTAAGTATCCCACACACCCATGCCGATGGTTGAAAACTCTCAAAGTTCAATCGCGTGCGCGTGAGCATGCAAAAACCTGTTTTGGGGGGAAATTGCCTTCAATTTTTTACTCTTCTAGGATCCATATTCCAGAATACCATACGACTAGGTAAAATTGAAATATATTCCCCTAGTGGGTTTCCCTTCTCCGTAACATAAATAGGATATAAGGTTGAGTGTCTTTTAGACTGCCGTGGTGTAGTTGATTAAAGCGTCGGCTATCGTCCTGACGGTCGGCGGTTCGAACCCCACTGAGAGATTAGAAACATATACATATATATATATATATATATATATATATATATATATACAGTATATATATTTATATATATGAAGTGACAGGGTTAGTTAGAACGGGCTCCATGGACACCTGCAAGATTGCTAGCTTACAGGTGAGCAGAAAGAAGAAGCGGGAACACAAGCAAAAGAGGGAACCACATCTACCCAAGCACCCCATGACCTCAGGAATATCTCATACTCTATGGCACACGAAGCCAGGTCATCTAGGACACTCACCCCAGGAAAAAGGAAATCCTGAGAACCTATCACAACACAGCTTTCAAACCATGCCTGCTAATCACCAGCCACTAATTGTCCAGACACCAGATTTGCACTATAACGAAGAGATGTTGATGCAAATGAAACATCAAAGGCCGGAGTGCTACCGGAACAAATGGAACTAATCGAGTCTATACATTATGATGGTCCTGGAGAACTATCAAACATAGCAGAAGTAATGAGAGGCGAACTATTACAAAGTTTGCCAATGAACCTCAATTATGAGGTAATCACTATAATCAATGCTATGTCTATATTAACACTTAAAGAACGGGGCCCGACTTAAGTCCGTATCTAAAAAGCAGCAAGTTAGGAGCATTATTAAGTCTTTTAAAGGGTTAAAATCGAGTGCAAATGGCCGGGAGCGCAGCAGGCCACACGGCCGACACCCAGGGCTTACCGCCGCCCACTGACTCACGCTCCCTCTGTTCTCGAGAGGCCGGCAGTGTAGCCAGTAGTGAGCATAGCTGGAAAAAATATGCCGCTATACACTAAACTCCCATGTTCGTGGTACCACTGCATCAAAACGACGAGTGCTACGTAGCTTTTTCTGGTCTCATTTTGAAGCTTGTAGCGCCTAGTCTTTTGCTGAATACATTTCTTTTCATGCAGATACTTGATTGATCATTCAGGAGGGCCTGAATATGCCCAAAATAGCCCAAAACCCTCCGCTAGACAAGGGTTATGCCCTGGTTTTAAGGTTAAAACCCTACGCTAAGCAACTACCACCTAAGTATTAAATAAAATAACTAGTATCCGTATGTACCTAACAATATTCACCATGTATGTTTTAGTTAAGTATTAACAGTCATAACTCTATCACAACAATTCACAATATCCTTTTTACATTGAATTCCTCTAAGTGAGAGGCTAGAATTAAGTCTAACATAGCCTCAACGAAATTGTAGGAATAGTAAGCAAACATCTACTGAGGTAATGTCCTTAAGTCTGAAAAGTCCGGGATATCTACCAGCAGTGGAACATTGTCTTGCCCTTCCCCCTGCCCCTGAGAGTATGCCGAACCTGCTGTGTGCCTTCTGAAGTTCGGACCCTGAAGTCCTGATTGTGAGAAGCAGTTCCTCCTGAAGTGCTGCCCTGTGGATCTACGTTCAACGTCGGCCAGACTTATTCTTGAATCTCTACCCTCCTATATTACCCCAAGTTTCTCTGAGTATCTTACGTTGTGATTATTGTTGTGAAAGTTAGGTTAAAATATGTGAATATTACAGTGCTAATTTATATATATAGATCTGTGTCCAAGATCCTTATTCATTGCGTATGTGTTAATCCCTCAGAATTTATATTAAGTGTTATATAGATCTGTGCCTAAGATCTAGTGTTCATCTTTGATATATAACTCTCCTAAAACGTCTTACGCATACGTTACATACTTGTGTTAATTAATTCACTTAGCCAAATACTCACAGATTTTCCTTGTATATGTCTATTCTATTATGTATGTTGCAAGTTGAAGTCGAAGTGTATTACGTGTAATTATTCCCTTCTTAAAATAATAACTGTTACCTAAAACCTACGCTCAATTTCACATTCTGTTTATCTCAGTCCTCCCTCGTTGAGAAGATTTGTTATCAATTATTATATATACGTTCTTCCTGAGATCCTAAATTTACATTCGTTTGATTAAACGTTAATTCAATCATTGTATGAATAGTATTCCTGTTCATTTGATTACTGATGTAGATCATTCTGATTCTTCTCGTCTAGGAATTCTAGCCTTGCATAGATTCTGTTATCTAATGATTCATCATTCGAATACACCGCTTATTGTGTGAATTCTTTATAAGACTGTTAACTAGTTCAGATATCTTGTTATACCTTTTTTGGGGTATTTTTATTAGTACAACTTCGTCGTGTACGTCATTTACTTATAATTATTATTATACTAATTATTCGTACATGCTAATTTTATTTAAGCGTTTTTCAGTATTAGTTGACTACGATAGTTTTGTTAACTGTACTTTCTACCATTTCCGCTCAAGAGATAATAATCTTTTGCTCATTCATGATCCGAGTTTAATTATTAAATCTGAATTCCTCGACCCGAGTTATTATTGTTACATATGATCGATTAAAGAAGTATATGATCAGACTATAATTTACTCAAAATAAGTTAAGAGTAGATTGAATTGTAAAAGTAATTTAACATACCAGTCCCATTAATTTAAATTAATTCTCACAAATACTAAGATTACAATCGCCAAGACCGCAGTAACTAGAATGACTTGAACTATCTACCTGGTGAACTTAACTCTACCCGTGGTAATTAACCTGCCCGTGAGCGCCCCTCACCCCCGTGAGCGTTTCTCGAACCAGCCGTAAATCGGTGATGCCAGATGGAGAAATTCGGAACAAGATTTGGAAATTCTGGTGAAATGTCAGAGCTCCTGGTGAAAAAAATATGTATCATGGAACCAGACAATATCTGGTGAAATCTGGTGAAATTTCATTTTTGGGGGGAAATTCGGGGAAAACAGGATATTTAACAGCATATTTTTCTTCAAATTCCCTATAAGAGCCTAGTAATGTGAATATCTGCTTCTTTTCTGTCAATTATTCATATTAACTACATATTTCTCTTCAAAATTCCTTATAATAGTCTATAGTAATGAAGATAAATATGACAATTTACCCACAGCTGGAAACATAATACATACGGTACCGAATATCAACTAAATATAACTAATTAGCAAACACACATATATATATATATATATATATATATATATATATATATATATATATATATATATATATATATATATATATATATATATACCGGTATATATATATATATATATATATATATATATATATATATATATATATATATAATAGTTAAAAAACTGGTGAAATTTGGTAACTCATCTGGTTCAAGGCGGCTTTGGGAATCTGGCAACACTGCCGTACGTGCAGTTTTCTTTATTCCTCAATTAGTTTCATTCTCTCAGATTCGGGGAGTCTTTATTAATAATATATTACTTTGAAGAATAAAAATATGTTAGACACTCGACTCACATAAATATTATTACCAAGGGTTGATTCTATTAGGTCACATGTTAATCTTTATATTTGCATATTTCCTATTTATATTACCACAATATATTTATATTCCATGTTATTAATTAGAGGCTGTTTATCTATGATCAAATGCATTCCATGCGTTGCTTACTATTCCTTATAATAGTTAAGTTAACCCTCAGCCCTCACTTTCGAGTTCAGTACATTCGTGACATTAACATTGTTATGATTATGGCACGTATTGGGAACTCCGGAGCATATCGTAAAAAGTAATATGACTATTGATATATAAACCTATGCCATTGAATAAACTATATGTGTATAATTTACATGTGTGTTGTCATTGAGTATTGTAACACCTGATTGAATACCTATTTTGTGATTAAGAACGTGTTTGATGTGTTCCTGTTGAGGATTTTAGTCTACAAGTCCAGAACTGGATTTTTGTGAAGACTGGGTAACGGGATAGAAATATTATATCCAGGCATAACAATATATATACAGTATATACTGTAATTATATATATATATATATATATATATATATATATATATATATATATATACTGTATATATATATTTAGTATACAGGGAGAGAGAGTGAGAAGCAGGTAGTTTTGGTGGGTCAGTGTGGACACACTTTATGACCCCGAGAGAGAAAGAAAGAAAGAGTGAGGTCAGGGGGCCAATCTGACGACAAGAGTTCTGCGCGTGTCAATACCTTGTAGTCTATATACCTTATAGTATAGTGGGATTTCCTAAAAAAGGCCCTCTATAAGAATCAAGGAGCATTTTTGGGTAAAAGTTGGGAACCAGACTTTTTAGCATAATTCAGGCATGCCGAATTCGATAAACCCGGTTCCCAAGCGAAATTTTGAGTTTTGACCGTCTAATTTGCATAAACAAAATGGCCGCCAAATTGGAAATTTTTGACACTTCTTGAACCATTTTCTCCAATATCTCTCTAACTAGGCAAGCAAATATCACAAGTGAAGCATCTATACCTATGTTTTGAGGGTCAGGGAATGTCACTGAGGCATTTTTAAAGGAATCAGTAATAAGCCTAGACTTTAATATACATATTAGCGGCTGTCATTAGAGAAAAATCAATGGTTCCCAACTTTACCCCAAGATACTCCTTGATGCTTATGCAGGCAAAACGGCAATATCTGTCACTCACCTGAACTATTTATTGGAGTAGACCATATTCATGCAATACAAGGAGTTTGATCATCACTCTGTTGCTGACATGCACACATTGCTGTGCATCGTAACCCGGATTTGCGGCATTTGCACCGACGCGTCCTGCATTGTTTCTGGCAGGCACATGAAATAATTTCCAGGCAACTTTGTGGGATCGGACTCAATAACATCAGAATGGGTTGTAGTCCTGAATCGCCATGTTTCCATCCCATGTCTGTGGGTGCAGGAAGCTCAGGTACAGCACAGTGAGCATTTCTCCAAATCATTGCTTGATAGTGTACTCGCATCAAATGGAAGCGGAGAGCATCACGTGTTGGTGGCATTGCTTCTGGTTTGGCAGTCTTTGAAAACAGTATATGCCTTGCTGCATCAACAGAGTCTGTTTTGTGCACATCATATATTCTGCAGACAAACGTTTTCTGAAGATCGAATGGTCTCCTCTGTGAGTTCACCGATTCCCAAGTTTATGAGCAATTGATGGTGCTGTTTGAAGACTTTCCATGATGACCTTTTGGTGTGATTTGCGATGTAGGAGGTGGTGTCGCACCCGGTTAATGCATGAAATGGTAAAAGAGTTGTTGTTGAATCTCTTGGTAGGTTGTTGAAAACTGCATCAATGGGTATATATCGCCTTTTCTTGGTGGTACCAGACATCATCCAGAGGTGTTCACATTGTACACGTGGTAAGTGGGAAACCAAAAGCACGAGAACATCAGTGTCCCTTGATGACACAACAACTGTATTGAACTGGCTGTGCACAGCATGTAACACCAACCTAGTGTCAGCTTCTTCATGTGTGGCTCTCAGTTGAGTCAAATCAGTGATTGTCTTTGATGACCTAACCTCAATTTCTTCTCTGAATCCCCCGGCAACTACAATCTCCTTATCATCAGGTGCCTGAGAACACAGTTCCTCAGACAGGAAATTTGCAAGATCAGCTTTATTTGCAGGGAGCGACACAAAGTTAGTCCATTTTTTTGGAAGAGGCACATCACGTCCCTCAACAATTCGTCTGATTGGTCGATCTGCTTTCGTGCGTCGTGTCCTCGTACCACCCTTGATTGTCTCTTCTCTATATCTGTCGAACACAATGTCTACCCGTTGATAGTTAGAACCTGCCTTTAACCCGTACAGCCCCAGCGACGCGTCTGACGCGTCGGCGATGTATGTAACGCACAGCCCCAGAGACGCGCCTGATGCGTCACCCTAATTGCGCCGACCGTAACCTCAGGTGTAGCCACTCAAGAGGGCTCAGATTTGTATGGGAACTGTGTACGTATCCCACGCAACCGTGCCGATGGTTGAAAACTCTCAAAGTCCACGTGCGCGAGCGCGAGCGCGCAATAACCTGTTTTTTTGGGATAATTGCCTTCAATTTTTTACTCTTGTAAAATCCGTTTTCGGGGGCTCTGTAGGACCATTTTTTAAGCTTTTTGAGCGGTTTTTCGTGGTTTTCCTTCATTCCTAACCCATTCGCTATTGTTTCTGGAATAAAACCATTTTTTGAAAACCGGCCGGGTTCTGGTGCGCAAACATTACAAAACTAGCCGGGGCTCCACGGGTTAATACTGCTCTTACGTATGTGTCGGCCAAATCCCCAAAGGTCATTGCATTGTCAGGCTTTCCCATAGCAACCACCAGTGCTTGTCCATCAATGATTAGGCAGGATGATGAGTCGTGAAGTTCAATAGCTTCAGGGCAGATTATGTCTTCCGTTAACTTATCTGCCAGTATGGACTTATTTCCAGTGCGGAGTGTACCATTCATTTCAGCGAGTGATACAGGAACTGGCAGAAGCTCGTGCTTTAGGACAGCTGGCAAGTCAACTGGACGACCTGCCTCACAGGCAGTAAGAAGCCGTTGAAGCACGTTTCTATCTGCCTTCAGGATAGTTCTCTTGTCTTTCTCTTTATTGTCTTTGACCACTTCATACAGAGATGCAAACGTTTTGGCATTACTCCTGTGTAGGGGTGCATGGATTCTGACATCTGGCTTGTCACCTTGCTCAGGTACAATCATCCTCTCCTCAACGAATGTATTCACTTTTTCTTGTCCGAGTTCTTTGGCACAAAGTAATGAGTTTTGGATTGCCTCTGTTGCTAGGTCTTTTGTGGCCAGATTCTGCAATGACGCTGGTGAAACCGATGCAAAAACCTTGAATCCCTGGAAGGCCGAGAGCAATGCCATCTCGTCATCATTGTCCCGCTTTTGCCGTGATTTGGTAGCTTCATTGTGAACACGTGCACTACCAGGACAGTTGTTGTACATTGCATGCGTTTCAGCTGCAATGTGAGACCTCATATTATACGAAAGGGTCCATCTACAAGGCGCTGATGTTGTCTTTGTGATGCCAATGATTCCACCTGCTTTCTTTCCTGTACCATTTATCCACTCCATGGCTTGGTCTGGATCTACTTGGTTGAACTTTTGAACAGAACGTTTTACAACAAAGTTGCCCCTTTGAAACTCTGATAACACAGATTCTGGTAGTTGGTTCATCTCGGCTATATACACTGTACCCCATCTTGCATAGTTCAGGTGGTCATACCGCATGAAGTATGGCAACATCAGACTGAAGGAGTGGAGATGAAGGTCCCAGATTCCATCACGCTGAGCTCGAGTGAACTGCAACAGTATTGAGACCATGTCCATATAGTTCCACCAGAAGACAAAGTTCACATCATCAGATTTACTTGCTATGAAACCTTTCAGAAGATTGTGAAACCGTTCCTGCTTCAGACATCTTATCAGCTCTGGAATTCTTTCGGGATTGTCATCAGCAGCTATCGCAGAAACTTCATCATGGTATTCCTTGTCTGACTCTGCAGCAAACAGGAGAAATGTTGGCAACAAAAGCCGCCAAAGAGCTTGCAAAGTAAGTTTGTGAGCTCTCATAGCCTTATTGTACGCTTTTCCTGACAGGACAAGCTGCACAGCACCCTCCCCAAGCAGTCCACTCTCTAGCCACACTTCAGCTAAACCAGATCCAGCCATGTGATCTCCTATAGCCTTCAGGAAGTTCATCGCGGTATGAAGTCCACCAAGGCGAGGGGAAGCTTCAATTATCTGATCACTCATTTGTTTTGTCATTACTGAGATCAACCGTGCCTTCAAAACAACAGTTTGACAGAAAATGCATAAGTTCCAGTTTACTGGTTCCACGTGCCTTCGCAATGAACATCTGTTACCACTGCTGCTGCAACTTGCTTCTTGTTTTGAATCCACTGCCTGCATCTTCCGCAAACGTTCAAGATTACTTTTGTCCGTGAAGTGGGCATAGCACATTTTGTGCCACACAAGAGTTTCGGCTTCAGCAGAATCCAAGACATTCTCAAGACGGTCAATCACATCGATATTCTTAGTGTCTCTAAGCTTTCTTCTGGTACTGGCAGCATCCCTGACTTTTGCGAGTCCATGGTCACTTGCATTACTAGGAATAACACTGGCTGTGTGAGTTTGGCAGAAGATGCACAAGCTGTAATCTACAGGTGAAGGCCTCTTCAAAGTAACTACTGGATCCATTGTAGTCTGCAAATAAAAGAAACAATTAGTATTAGTATTAGCATTAGATATTGGAGAAATTGATTTTTCTATAATTGCAGCCACTAATTTGCACATTTACGTGAAGGCTTATCACTAATCACTTTAAAGATGCCTTAATCACATTCTCTGACCCTCAAAACATAAGTATAGACACTTTATTTGTCATTTTTGCTTGCCTAGTTAGAGAGATATTGGAGAAAATGGTTCATGAAGTGTCAAAAATTTCCAATTTGGTGGCCATTTTGTTTATGCAAATTAGATGGTCAAAAACTCAAAATTTCGCTTGGGAACCGTGTTTATCGAATTCAGCATACCTGAAATATGCTAAAAAGTCTGGTTCCCAACTTTTACCTAAAAATGCTCCTAACATTCACATTTTTCAGAAACCCCACTACTCTATTATACTGTATATCTTGGGTTGAAGGGGCTGCCACGGGGTGAGGCAGAGAGATACGGGTTGAGGTTTGAGGGGAGGATGCAGTCTGAGAAACTTGGAGTATTTTCTGCTTCACTTTTCCATGGTTCTGCTCTCTAATTACCAACATTCTATAGTTAAAGTATACATGTGTACTTTGTTTTCTACTTTCATTAAATGCTTATATATGTTGACAGCATATTTCGTCCTTCCCCCTGAGGGAAGGGGATTAGAATATGCCCCCGTGCCTCCTGCGTGTCGTAAAAGGCGACTAAAGAGGTTGGGTCGGTGGGCTTGCGACCCCCACTCGTGAAAAATACTTAAGCAAAGAAAAACGAACGAACGAATAGCCTCGGATGCGGACGGACCCTGTGTTGATGAATCCCGACCGACTATGGACAATCTTATGGACAATCTTAGAATAGCAACATGGAATGTGAGAGGCATGAATGATGACACAAAAGAGAGAGGTCCTGGAAGTGTTAGTGAATGCCAGCCTGGATGTATGTGGAATGATGGAGACCAAATGGAGGGGTACAGATGTGAGAGAGTGGGAGTGTGGAATGGGTGTGTGTGTTGGAGTGAGTGAGGGAGCAGCGAGAGAAGGTGCGTGTTTGTTTTGTAAGTAACAAATGGAAGGAGCGTGGGTCTATGGGTCTGTGGGTGAGAATGGAAATAGGAATACAAACGTGGGTGATTGCGTGTGTGTATGCTCCGACAGAGGATACGGTAAACTTGTAAGAATGAAAGAGGAGTTCTGGGTGAATGTGGAGGTGTGCCTGGATAAGTTTGGTAAGAACAAAATAATATTTCTGATTGGGGATATGAATGGGAAGGTGGTTGATAGGAAAGTTGATGGATTGGTGGGAGGGTGGGGGATACCGTCAGAGGTGAATGGGAATGGTAGTGCACTTGTGGACGTATGTGTGGGGAGGAGGCTGTGGATAGCCAACACCTTCTTCCGACACAGAATGATAGACAGGTACACATGGAAAATGGTGCAGAGGATGAAGGATAAGGATAAGGCAGTGGTGGAACGAAAGGCACTGATTGATTATATATTATGTGTTGATGAACGAATTAAGAAATCTGTGCTGGATGCTAGGGTGTGTAGGGGTATTGGAGGGGTCTGTCTGATCATTATGTAATAGTAGCAAAAATTAGGATACAAAAGAAGTGGGTGAGAAGACCTGGAGGGAGGAGGGTGGAATGGCGAGGAAGGTGGAGAGGCTACAGGAGGAGGAAATCAGGGAAGAGTACAGGAGAGCAGTAGAAAGACGACTAGGTGGGTTCGACCTGGAAGATATGGAGGAAGTGGAGGAGATGAGCAAGGTGTTTAAGGAAGAGATCTGTGCAGCATGTGAGGAGGTGTGTGGAGTAAGGAGAAGAGGGAGGGGAGTGAAAGGTGGACAGAAGAGGTAAAAATAGCTGTGGAAGACAAGAAGAAAGCGTATAGAGAGTGGTTGGGTAGTAGAGGGAATGAAGATTTGGAGGGTCAGAAACGAGCGAAGTACGCGGAGAGAAAGA
The DNA here is from genome assembly GCA_032716605.1 of Paralithodes platypus. NCBI lineage: Eukaryota > Metazoa > Arthropoda > Malacostraca > Decapoda > Lithodidae > Paralithodes > Paralithodes platypus. The sequence goes on from JAVRFV010000311.1 coordinate 64,231, forward strand.
GAGTGGTGAAGAGAGCAGCGAAGGAAAGTAAGAGAAGAATAGATGAGGAATTTGGAAGGAAACTGAGTGTAAAATGGAGGGAGTTTCAGAAACTATTCGGGAAAGAAGTCAAGAAAGTTAGGGAAGGTAGCAAGGGAAACAGTAAGGGTGTGAAAGATAAGAATGGGAGAATGCTAGCCGAGAAGCAAGAGAGAGTTGAAAGATGGAGGGAGTACTTCAACGAGTTGCTAAATGTAAGGAATGAAGCGCCAGCAATCATAGTTGCATGGGGTATGGGAGGGAGAAGAAGAGAAGTAGTGGAGGAGGAGGTGGGGATCAGGAGGTCAGAAGTGTGGGAAGCCATGAAAAGAGTGAAGTTGGGGAAAGCACCAGGAACAGATGGAGAGTGTGGGGAAATGTTGAGGTATGGTGGTGAGATAGTGATCGAATGGGTATGGCAAATGTGCAAACTAGCATGGGAGAAGGGGAGTGCACCTGATGACTGGAAGACAGGCTTAATAGTCCCCCTATATAAGGGTAAAGGGAAAAGAGGAGTGTGTGGTAACCACTGAGGAATATGTCTTCTAAGCATAGTAGGGAAGGTGTACAGTAGGGTAGTGATTGAGAGAGTGAGAGTGAGAACGGAGAAATGGATAGGTGACGAGCAGGGCGGTTTTAGGAAGGGAGGAGGATGTGTAGATCAGATGTTTACCCTGAATTGTGTTGTGGAGAAATATCTGGAGAAGCAACAAAAGGTGTATGTTGCCTTTATGGACTTGGAGAAGGCCTATGACAGAGTGTATAGAGAAGGTATGTGGAAGGTACTTAGAATATACAGAGTAGATGGCAAGTTGCTGAAAGCAGTGAAGAGTATGCATTGTATGAGGGTGCAAAGGCGGCAGTACATGTGGAGAATGAGCAGAGCGAGTTCTTTGACCTGAATGTTGGGTTGAAACGGGTGTGTGATGTCCTCCTGGTTGTTTACTGTATATATGGATGGAGTCATGAAAGAAATACAAGGAAGAGCAGTGGATGTTAGTGTATTGCAGATAAGGGAAGGAAATGAGTGGAAGCTACCTGTACTGCTGTTTGCTGATGATACAGTTCTGATGAGTGATAATGAATGGGAGTTGCAGGGTCTGGTAAATGTGTTTGGAACAGTGTGCGAAAAACTTAATCTGAAGGTAAATGCGGGGATGAGCAAGGCTATGGTCTTCGAAAGGGGTGAAGCCACAGAGTGTGAGGTGAAGTTGAACGGTCAGGCTTTGGAGATTGTCAGCTCATTTAAGTATCTTGGCAGTGTGTTGAGTAAAGATGGGACTATGGATGAAGGAGTGCGGGAGAGGGTGCAACAGGGGAAGAGGGTTGTAGGAACGCTGAAAGCAGTAACAATAGGATGGTCAGGATGGCAGTGAAGAAATCCTTGCATGACAGTGCGGTAATCCCGGCACTGACTTACGGAAGCGAAGCATGGATGTTGGAGAAGAGACTCAGACCAAGAGGGCGAGAGGGGTGGAAATTAGTTACATGAGAAGAGCGTGCAGAGTTACATGGAGGGATAGACAAACGAATGAGGAAGTAAGAAGGAGGTGTGGTGGAGGTATATGTGCTGGAAAGTGTGAAAAGGAACACCTTGAGATGGTTCGGCCATATGGAACGTATGGGAAGCGAGAGAATGACTAAGAGGGTGTACGAGAGTGAGGTGGAAGGACAGAGAGGGAGAGGTAAACCGAAAGAGAGGTGGAAGGACGGAGTGAGGAAGTATATGGATGAAGGCGGTGCTGGTTGGGAGGAGGGGAGTCGAGTGACTGGGGACAGAGGTGCATGGGGGCGGTTCGTTCGTGGCCACACCTTCGGGGATCACGGCGTCAGGCAATAGCTAGATAGATAGATAGACTTGGATAATCTTGCAACTTTATCGTGATCTTTGTTCTACAGTGTCTTCCCAATGCGATTAACTCTCTCAAAAGCAACATACTGTATGTCATTCCAAATTTCTCAGAGAGGATGTTGCTGATTTTTTGTTGACTTTTTTCCCCAGTTTTCTCCCGGCTCTTAAGGAAGTCCAGCAAAGCGGAGGTTGTTCCTTCGGCTAAAATCGTCAAGGTATTCCACTCTGTTTCCAATTTGCTTTAGTTGCTTTTTTCAATTCTTTGTTTACCTCGGAATGTGATTTTTTTTTTTTGCACTCTCCTTTCTCTCATTTTTACCGGTCTTAAGTTTCCCTAAAGTGTTTTCCAATTTCTGCAGAATAAATTCTAACCGTGCAATGATATCATGCATTTTCTTTTTATAAGATCATTCATAATTATATTCCAGAGTTTTATCACAGAAAGTTGAAGCCGGTCCATGGTGTCATTAAAATGCCTCCCCTTTTGATCCAGGAGTTTCAGAATTTCCTCACGATTTTTGCTGGGGTTCGCTTGGAATCAGGTTGTGTTTATTTTGTCCGTGGTTCAACTACCAGTCTGCCATGTCACTCTTTACATTATATGGATAGTTCCGGGGATTTCCACTAGGGATAATTTCAGTAAGAGTTTTTGCCAAAAAAAAATAACTATTTAAAGCACTTATTAAAGAGTTTCCTCATATAAATCTATGCACTAATTCCTTATGTCACTCTTGGAAGATTAATATGGCCGTGGGATTATTGGATACTCAGTCAATTTCCAAAAGGTCAGAGCAAAATTTGACAGCATGCTTTGGTGACAGTTAGTCAGTGACAGTGACCAGGGACGGTTGTCAGGGGTGTCATCACAGCCACGTTCAGGCGTTCATGGTGCGTCACATCTGGAGGGGAGAAAATAAGATGGCTGACTCTGTCCAATCCAGCTATTGAGGTGGTGAAGGAGAGGGCAATGTGATGACTTGTGCCACGAGGGTGCCCCGTCCAGCTACTGATGAAGGGGAAGTACAAGCGGGTAAATGGTGCAGGAGTTGAAGGAGGCGTCACTCTCTCTGCCTTATGCGAAGGTCATCACAACTGCCAGGGGTGTCATGCAGGTTTTTACATATAGGAAGATACATTACTGCAGAGCATTAATACGTAGTCAGTGAGTCTTCTCTCCACTCCAGTAGCATCCGGGGCAATTTGTCCTACTGCTGGATCAACTGCTTGAAGTAATCATCATGAGGACTTAGCATGTCTTGCAGCTCCTGTAATACTTTGCAGTCGGACAGGTCCTCCTCCTGCGAGCCAGATTTGGGCTGCGGATTGAGAGTATCTACATTTGTATTACTTTCTTTGTGGGACTTGTCTGGCCTTGTTTGTTTGTTATGTTTTTTGAGAAGGTTACCTCAAGTTCTAAATGCCTTGGTCTGGTGCAGGGAGGGCTTATTGCTGCTGAAGGGGGAAGGAGGGAGAGGAAGTTCTATTCTTTTGACAAGCTTCTGAACCAGTGCCGCTCTGGGGGAACGGAGGAATATATAAATGATGAGACAAGTAATAATTTTGATCACCCAATTCCTCGAATACTAGAGTTGGGACAGAGGAAGTAGTAGGAGGTGAGGAAGTGAATTGTAGTAGGAGATGAAGGCGTCGGGGCTTGTCCCAACCTGCATGAGTTGTGTTTTGGGGCTAGGATGGGGGACAGGCAGGGCAGACAGACACTTATGAACGGAGGAATATAGAAATGATGAGACAAGTAATGAAATTTACCCCAGGATACAACCATGCCAAGGCCGTTTTTACAGTCCAGGTACCCACTTTTATGTCTGGGTGGGACAAGGCTAACGCGAGAGCAAGTCAGCCCAATGTCTTATGAGCAATCCTGGTGGTTAGCCAAGTTCTCATTCTCATGCGTTTGATTGGTTGCAGGAAGCCACCAATCAGGTCCCTGGATTCATTTGAGCCACAACGATTCCAGGTACTCATTTTCGTCTGAATGAGACGGAACTACACAGGAATTGGAGTTTGTTCAAAACTCCTGGGCTACTTGGACCCTGGTGGCAAGCCAGGGAAATTTCACCCACCCCATGTATGTGTGGCAACCATCTGATCAATGTGTTACAACGGGCACTACGAAATAAACAAGGGCACTTAACAATGGACTAGATGATAGGCTATATCTGCAACAACGGCCATTTGCTATATCTATTACAACGGTACGCTAATTCTAAACCCTCGAACTATTACGCCGGTGAACAAAAACACTTAAAACCCTCCAGAGTTAATCTACTGGATAACGGGGTATTTATTAACTAGGGTTTTAGTGCACTTCTACAAAGGCTTTCCGGTGACGGCAAAGCCAACTCACAACAGGAGTACTTACGTTACGAAAATGCTCTAAAGTAATACCAATGCTTGAATAAACTATCATAAGATTTAATAAAGGAATATATGCTCACGTTAACTTTAGTGTGAGTCTGTACTCAACACTAAACTCTTCAATGCTCTATGAAAACACTGGAAGTCTAGTCCTACAGCAATCAGATAAGGAATCTTCTGAAAAGGTCTGATGGTCTAAGATGCTCGTTAATATAGAACAGAAATAATGCAGGGGCAGGACACCAAAGCGTATATCTTAAATACACCAAAAAGTAGGATACATATATATAACACGGGAGTGCAACAACTCTGTGACAGCACTAATAATAACCACTCAAAAACAGTACTTCCTTAGCCAACGTAACAGCCAAACTGGGTTGTGCACTATGCATCAACCTAGGCTAAAATTAGGCGTGAATAATTCCTAAAGCATACACAATTAAAGTTAATAAACACAATGCTGTCTTTCTCACTAATAAAAATAAAGTCTAGCAGTGGCATAAAAGGTACTAGGAAACTATGCAGAGTGCAAGCATGCTCGTAGCCTACTGTCTCCCCTTGAACAGATTTCCCTTATGTTACGTAAAGTGACTTGGAGGCTCTCTTGGTAAGTCCAGATCTCAAGTATCTGGTCTTACCCTGGCGCTCCACAAAGGGCAACACAATGAGGTAGCAAGCATACAGGTAAGTGTAGGCAAAAGCCCTTCACCTGTATACTGCTACACTCGCAAAGGAAAATATGCACAAGGGATACAGGCTAGCTAGCTTCGTCGATGTTGTGCAGGCTCTGACTTGCCACATACATAACTCAGACAACGACCAAAGATACCTTCCACTGTCTAGCATTAAATAATAAGAAAGAACAGCTCAATAATTAGAAGCACCCCAACACTAGGCTACCCTTTGACTATGACTCTACTAATCCCTAAAACTAGTGCAAACATAAATGTGAGAGCTGGTGCTGGTAATACGACTGGCCGACTGTGGAAGTCGTATGCAGAACCAGAAGGGATAAGTAATTGAATAAAGATGGAAATATGAAAAAGAAGAAGTTCAGAGAGAGAGATAGTAGTATAGGGGGTTAATGGGGGGACAGATTGCAAAGGACATGTAGTACCAAGCACGTTGTGCCAAGCTCTGCAGGAGAAACGCGGGCAGGAGCCCCCTCAGCACTAACAAAGGCAGCAGCACCCAGTCACAGACGACTACGTCATGAGGAGCAAGCGTCATATGACGCGTCAGGCCCGCCAGCCAATCACGAGCGTGGGAGACTCCTCCGAGCGAGGGAGGCTACACATACATACACACGCACATATTACCACCACGCTGCCCGCTCACTTTCTCCTTACAACTTCACACAATGCATCTTATATTCTATCAATGATATAAAATACTTCCCAGTGTCACAGACAAGAATAAAGACCACCACTGATCTGTCTGTGACAACATTTGACTCTATGAAAGAAAGAACATCGTTCTACGATTATTGTAGCCCATTTCACTGCCTTGGCGAGCGCTAGCGAGTTACGAGTGCATTCTGGCAAGCTGGCCAGCGTAACACCCCGCCCAAGATGTGGGATGTTTCAGCCTCAGGTGAACTCCAAATCTGACCAGACAGAATGCTCACAAACCCCGCATCACCCAGCTACTCTCCCAAGTTGTGAAAACAAAACACGATCACAAACATAAAACACTGCATTATAAAAAAAAATCTGCACAACACTTCCCAAAGATAATAGCATCATAATAATTATATCACGCTCAACGAGCAAGCTTCACCAAGCCTAGCCTACTAAGACAACAATCAGAGTGTCTTAGATGCTTGCTGTGATATACTGCACTTATATAATATCAAAAAGAAAGAGTTTTTATGTGAGGTTTTTATAATTGTTAATAGTGTTTTTGGCGGCGTTGCACTACAGGGGCAAGCCTAATTTTTCTCCACTCTCAAACACACACTGACTGAACGGCGAGGGTTCTCCTGCAAACATACCCTCCTGTGACAAACAATCAGCCAAAACAATATCAGTGCCCTTAACATGCCATACATCCAACTTGTGTTCCGGCAGCAAAACAACACCTAACACTGATAAACTGCCCAGTTCATCACAAGACTGGCACTTCTCTTCGCTCTCTCCGGTAACGGGGCTGCCAATAACCCTTCACTATTTCCACCTTAGTGATAAACGAGACAACCCCGATGCGGTCTATGGGATCGTCAACCCTGGGTAATGGATAGGCGTCTGTCAGGGATAATGCTTCCACACTCTTGCAATCAACACAAACACGGATCTTGCCACTTAACTCAGGTTGTAAAGTTACTGGCAACGACCACTCACGATATCCCTTATCCCTCAGACCCATTTTCCACATGTAGTCTAGCTCTGCTTTCATGACAGGCTGTTGAGCAGGATTTATACGGTAGGGAGCCAATTTGAGCCTTGCACTGTCTCCAGCCTCCATGTCGGATTCTACCCCATACATCAGGCCTGGAGAATCAACAACCATGCGGACGTACTGCCACAACCTAGTAAACAACTTCTCTTGGCGCTTAGGAACAAGAGGTTGCAACTTATCTCGAAGAACAACATGCCTAGTGCCCTCCCACAACCCAGCCGAGACCGCAGCTTCTAAACTATAGTCTCCCTCCTTCTCCACCTTCGTCCCTAGAACAGCCAGGTCATGAGAGGGACAATCAGTACCACCTGTGCAGTCACTCCCATAGTTCATAATTGCTAAGGCTTCCCCGCCGATATCGTACATGCGCACCCCCGCATTCCTTGCGACTACACCTGCCTGCGCAGCATCACCGCCTTCAGCGACATGGCCAGATACAGTCGGTCTATGGTAGGGCTGTTGCATTGTACTAGGGCAGCATTGGGAGGCTATGCGACGGCTGGGCGCATCCACTCCACCGCCAACCTCACCAATCTGCTCAATGTCCTGATTCTGACCACCACCCTTAGCAGCCATGGGTCGACCCTGACCTGACAACCATGCCCAAGCCTCGTCGCCCACCTTGAACCACTGAAACAATGAGGCCAACGGTGTACTAACACTCAAGTGACCTGCCAGCGGAACCTCGTGCACCGCATGAGTTGTGAGGCCTGGGTGCTCGGCACAAATAGTGGGTTATGGACCGAGCAGGTGCTGGAGCGCTACACACTGCTGCTCAGGCAGGTGCTCTAGCGCTTACACAGCCACCTGCTTCGTGTCCCACGCCCACTGCTCCCCCGAGACATGACAATCCCAACTCTCCTCCACCTGAGCCCCACTGCCCCCCTCTCCTTCTCCACCTTGGCCGCTGCAGACCAACACAGGGACAGTAGGCTGCTCAGGTGGTTGCCTCACAAACTCATTTAATAGGTTCACATGACATGCTTCCCCGTCCTCGAGTTCAATAGCCCCGTTCCCACAACTCTCAAGCCCCGGATCTTCTGCTTGCAACCGACATATATGCGAGGGTGCCAACCTATCTAAGTGCTCCTGAAGCAACTTGTGGCCACCCCCAATACTAGGCTGCTCAAGCCTTGCCTGCTTCGCCTAGGAACATTTCTGTCGCGGAGTGCTATCACGCCCAACCATGTCACTAGGGGAAACAGGTTCTGGGGCCACTCTGGACCTCATAATGGGTGCAAGTACCGAGTCACCAAGGAGTTTCGCTGGATCCAAACTCTCAACCCGACCAGCCTTGACTTTCTCCTTCCGACCCTTCCTCCGCTGGTCTAGAACTTGGGTACTAGGCTGTGACACCTGAGCGGACTGAGACCTGGTGACAGCACAAGCCATCTGCGGAATCTGACACCTCTCAAGCCACTCTTGTCCCTCCCTACTTGTGTCGGCCGCCCTCTCGGCAACGACTAAGGGTGGAACCTCGGAAGTGGGCACCGCAAAGTCGTTGCCGAGAAGGAGGTCGACCCCCTCAACTGGCAATTTCACCACCACACCCACATCCAACTCCTGTGTCACACCGTCCACCTCAAGCTCTACTCTGACCAGCGGGTAAGACCGCTTAGCATTGATACCTTGAACCACCACAACCCGAGCCACGTTAATAGGCTTGCCAGTGAAATTCTTAACAAGTGTCTGGGAAGCACCCGTATCACGCAACAACTCAAGCCTATGCTTCACACCAGCCCACCTCACAGTGCCATGCCCCCTATGACCACAAAAAGCATCACGGACGGGTGACGAGCCCTCCTGCTGCTTCTGCACCGGCGATGACTTCACAACCGACTGTTTACCCCGGGCAAACGCGGAAGACCAAAGACACGCCAATGTTGCTCACTAGTGACACCACTGCTGTAGGCGGTGCGCTCGGACATGAGCGCGCAGTATGCCCCTTCTTATGACACTTGAAACATTTCACCTCACTCTTGGACTTCCCCTGAGATGGGTAAGGGCCCTGGCCTTTCTTTAACGGGAAGGGTTTCGACTTGGGATCATAATTGGCAACAGTACTCTTGAATGGATAATTGTTTGTGTCATTAATTCGGTGGGGGGGAGTGGTACGCCCCTTGTTACCTGCCTCAGCTCTCTGTGCAGACCCGCACCCGTGAATCAATGATAACCTGAGGTCAGCCAGCTCAGCCGCCTCTTGTAGAGTTTTCGGTCGCTTTTCTTTAAGGCTAAGAGTCAAGTCACCGCCAGTACATTTAAAAAATTGTTCCAGAAATACTAATTGTTTTACTGAATCAAAAGTAGTTGCCTTCTCCGACCTTACCCAATTTTCAAATGCATCTGACAGCTCTCTAGCATGTTCCTGGAAAGTACTCTCCTTTCTTTTTGGAACCGCCCTAAACTTTAGCCTATAGGTCTCTGGCTGTAGCTCATACGGCCTCAGGACAGCCTCTTTCAACAACTCGTAATTCACACAGGAATCTAGGGGCAAAGCATCGTACGCCTTGAGTGCTTTCCCCGTCAATCGTGAAGAAACAAGGGTTTCTCCTCAGGCCATTGGTGCTCCTGGCACTTTTTCTCGAACCGGAGAAAAAATTCTGTAACTCCTAACTCATCAAACACTGGAACCAACTTAAGTAGATGCGACAGGGATTGGTCATGGGCTCGACCCCCCTGGGCGACCCGGTTCCTCATCACCTCTACACGAGTTTTCTCTAGGTCAACATCAGCACGATACCTTTCAGACTCAAACTTGCGCTCAGACTCTTACATTGCGCTCAGACTCTCGCTCACGCTGCTCGAGCTCAGCCTCATGCTTCCGCTGCTCGAGCTCAAGCTCAGCCTGTCGCTCCTGCTGCTTAAGTTTGGCGAGCTCGAGCTGAAACAACATCTCGGAAGACAAACCCTGAGGAGGGGGTGCTACTATTGGGGACCCACCCCGTGAATCACCTAGAGGCATACCCAACCGCCAGCGGGCATCGGCCTGCGGGAACCTACCCGGCTCCGGAGCCCGAGGGGGCGCCATGGTAGGAGTCGAGTGGAATGGGGGCTGGGCCGAAGGTGCCCCAGCTCCCGCTCCACCCGAAGCCCCATGCACCCCACTGAGCACACAGGTAACCAGCTCACCTCTCGACAAACCGCTAGTACCGGGAAACATTAAGACCGTGGCTACACACTGCAGTCCGTACCGGTCTAGCCCCGACACACAATCCGCTGACACAGGCTCCTCCAAAAATATCCGAGCATCCTCCTCGTTGTTCACCACCCGAACGCCGTTTAACAACTCCACCTTCTCCACATCCTCACCTGCCTCTCGCACTGTGCCCTCACTATGCTCAGACCCGTCCAGTGACATGATGGAGTCAACAAAAAATTCTCAATCAAGACAAAAGTAGCCAAACTCTTGCGTAGCTTTATTCACCAAAAAAATATTCGAAGATGTTCTTGAGTACAATACTAGGTCACCAATAACTCCAACAAGTTCAATATATACTCAAAACAATGTCTGCTGCCAACAATGCGAGAAATAAATTCAATCCCAAATGGCAATAAGATTTCTCCAAAAAATAACTGCAATATTCAGTTCACTATATTCTGGTCTAAGGTCGCCATTTGTTATGACGACTAGGATATGATACTAGGCAAGGTCGCCATTTGTTACGACCAGCACTACGAAATAAACATGGGCACTTAATAATGGACTAGATGATAGGCTATATCTGCAACAACGGCCATTTGCTATATCTATTACAACGGTACGGTACGCTAATTCCAAACACTCGAACTATTACGCCGGTGAACAAAAACACTTAAAACCCTCCAGAGTTAATCTACTGGATAACGGGGTATCAATTAACTAGGGTTTTAGTGCACTTCTACAAAGGCTTTTCGGTGACAGCAAAGCCAACTCACAACAGGAGTACTTACGTTACGAAAATGCTCTAAAGTAATAACAATGCTTGAATAAACTATCATAAGATTTAATAAAGGAATATATGCTTACATTAACTGTAGTGTGAGTCTGTACTCAACACTAAACTCTTCAATGCTCTATGAAAACACTGGAAGTCTAGTCCTACAGCAATCAGATAAGGAATCTTCTGAAAAGGTCTGATGCTCTAAGATGCTCGTTAATATAGAACAGAAATAATGCAGAGGCAGGACACCAAGGCGTGTATCTTAAATACACCAACAAGTAGGATACATATATATAACACGGGAGTGCAACAACTCTGTGACAGTACTAATAATAACCACTCAAAAACAGTACTTCCTTAGCCAACGTAACAGCCAAACTGGGTTGTGCACTATGCATCAACCTAGGCTAAAATAAGGCGTGAATAATTCCTAAAGCATACCCTATTAAAGTTAATAAACACAATGCTGTCTTTCACACTAATAAAGTCTAGCAGTGGCATAAAAGGCACTAGGAAACTAGGAAGAGCGCAAGCATGCTCGTAGCCTACTGTCTCCCCTTGAATAGATTTCCCTTATGTTACGTTAAGTGACTTGGAGGCTCTCTTGGTAAGTCCAGATCTCAAGTATCTGGTCTTACCCTGGCGCTCCACAAAGATCAACACAATGAGGTAGCAAGCATACAGGTAAGTGTAGGCAAAAGCCCTTCACCTGTATACTGCTACACTCGCAAAGGAAAATATGCAAAAGGGTTACAGGCTAGCTAGCTTCGTCGATGTTGTACAGTCTCTGACTTGCCACATACATAACTCAGACAACGACCAAAGATACCTTCCACTGTCTAGCATTAAATAATAAGAAAGAACAGCTCAATAATTAGAAGCACCCCAACACTAGGCTACCCTTTGACTATGACTCTACTAATCCCTAAAACTAGTGCAAACATAAATGTGAGAGCTGGTGCTGGTAATACGACTGGCCGACTGTGGAAGTCATATGCAGAACCAGAAGGGATAAGTAATTGAATAAAGATGGAAGTATGAAAAAGAAGAAGTTCAGAGAGAGAGATAGTAGTATAGGGGGTTATATGGGGGGACAGATTGCAAAGGACATGTAGTACCAAGCACGCTGTGCCAAGCTCTGCAGGTGAAACGCGGGCAGGAGCCCCCTCAGCACTAACAAAGGCAGCAGCACCCAATCACAGACGACTACGTCATGAGGAGCAAGCGTCATATGACGCGTCAGGCCCGCCAGCCAATCACGAGCGTGGGAGACTCCACCGAGCGAGGGAGGCAGCACATACATACACACGCACATATTACCACCACGCTGCCCGCTCACTTTCTCCTTACAACTTCACACAATGCATCTTATATTCTATCAATGATATAAAATACTTCCAAGTGTCACAGACAAGAATAAAGACCACCACTGATCTGTCTGTGACAACATGAACTCTATGAAAGAAAGAACATCGTTCTAGGATTATTGTAGCCCATTTCACTGCCTTGGCGAGCGCTAGCGAGTTACGAGTGCATTCTGGCAAGCTGGCCAGCGTAACACCCCGCCCAAGATGGGGGATGTTTCAGCCTCAGGTGAACTCCACATCTGACCAGACAGAATGCTCACAAACCCCGCATCACCCAGCTACTCTCCCAAGTTGTGAAAACAAAGCACGATCACAAACATAAAACACTGCATTATAAACAAAAATCTGCACAACACTTCCCCAAAATAATAGCATCATAATAATTATATCACGCTCAACGAGCAAGCTTCACCAAGCCTAGCCTACTAAGACAACAATCAGAGTGTCTTAGATGCTTGCTGTGATATACTGCACTTACATACTATCAAAAAGAAAGAGTTTTTATGTGAGGTTTTTATAATTTTGAATAGTGTTTTTGGCGGCGTTGGACTACAGGGGCAAGCCTAAATTTTCTCCACTCTCAAACACACACTGACTGAACGGCGAGGGTTCTCCTGCAAACATACCCTCCTGTGACAAACAATCAGCCAAAACATTATCAGTGCCCTTAACATGCCACACATCCAACTTGTGTTCCGGCAGCAAAACAACGCCTGACACTGATAAACTGCCCAGTTCATCACAAGACTGGCACTTCTCTTCGCTCTCTCCGGCAACGGGGCTGCCAATAACCCTTCACTATTTCCACCTTAGTGATAAACGAGGCAGCCCCGATGCGGTCTATGGGGTCGTCAACTCTGGGTAATGGATAGGCGTCTGTCAGGGATAATGCTTCCACACTCTTGCAATCAACACAAACACGGATCTTGCCACTTAACTCAGGTTGTAAAGTTACTGGCAACGACCACTCACAATATCCCTTATCCCTCAGACCCTTTTTCCACATGTAGTCTAGCTCTGCTTTCACGACAGGCTGTTGAGCAGGATTTATACGGTAGGGAGCCAATTTGAGCCTTGCACTGTCTCCAGCCTCCATGTCGGATTCTACCCCATACATCAGGCCTGGAGAATCAACAGCCATGCGGACGTACTGCCACAGCCTAGTAAACAACTTCTCTTGGCGCTTAGGAACAAGAGGTTGCAAATTATCTCGAAGAACAACATGCCTAGTGCCCTCCCACAACCCAGCCGAGACCGCAGCTTCTAAACTATAGTCTCCCTCCTTCACCACCTTCGTCCCTAGAACAGCCAGGTCATGAGAGGGACAATCCGTACCACCTGTGCAGTCACTCCCATAGTTCATAATTGCTAAGGCTTCCCCGTGGATACCGTACATACGCACCCCCGCATTCCTTGCGACTACACCTGCCTGCGCAGCATCACCACCTTCAGCGACATGGCCAGATACAGTCGATATATGGTAGGGCTGTTGCATTGTACTAGGGCAGCATTGGCAGGCTATGCGACGGCCGGGCGCATCCACTCCATAGCCAACCTCACCAATCTGCTCAATGTCCTGATTCTGACCACCACCCTTAGCAGCCATGGGTCGACCCTGACCTGACAACCATGCCCAAGCCTCGTCGCCCACCTTGAACCACTGAAACAACGAGGCCAACGGTACTAACACTCAAGTGACCTGCCAGCGGGACCTCGTGCACCGCATGAGTTGTGAGGCCTGGGTGTTCTGCACAAACAGTGGGGTATGGACCGAGCAGGTGCTGGAGCGCTACACACTGCTGCTCAGGCAGGTGCTCTAGCGCTTCCACAGCCACCTGCCTCGTGTCCCCCGCCCACTGCTCCCCCGAGACATGACAATCCCAACTCTCCTCCACCTGAGCCCCACTGCCCCCCTCTCCTTCTCCACCTTGGCCGCTGCAGACCAACACAGGGACAGTAGGCTGCTCAGGTGGTTGCCTCACAAACTCGTTTAACAGGTTCACATGACATGCTTCCCCGTCCTCGAGTTCAATAGCCCCGTTCCCACAACTCTCAAGCCCCGGATCTTCTGCTTGCAACCGACATATATCCGAGGGTGCCAACCTATCTAATTGCTCCTGAAGCAACTTGTGGCCACCCCCAATACTAGGCTGCTCAAGCCTTGCCTGCTTCGCCTAGGAACGTTTCTGTCGCGGAGTGCTATCACGCCCAACCATGTCACTCGGGGGGACAGGTTCTGGGGCCACTCCGGACCTCATAATGGGTGCAAGTACCGAGTCACCAAGGAGTGTCGCTGGATCCAAACTCTCAACCCGACCAGCCTTGACTTTCTCCTTCCGACCCTTCCTCCGCTGGTCTAGAACTTGGGTACTAGGCTGTGACACCTGAGCGGACTTAGACCTGGTGACAGCACAAGCCATCTGCGGCATCCAACACCTCTCAAGCCACTCTTGCCCCTCCCTACTTGTGTTGGCCGCCCTCTCGGCAACGACTAAGGGTGGAACCTCGGAAGTGGGCACCGCAAAGTCGTTGCCGAGAAGGAGGTCGACCCCCTCAACTGGCAATTTCTCTACCACACCCACATCCAACTCCCGTGTCACACCGTCCATCTCAACCTCTACTCTGACCAGTGGGTAAGACCGCTTAGCATTGATACCTTGAACCACCACAACCCGAGCCACGTTAATAGGCTTGCCAGTGAAATTCTTAACAAGTGTCTGGGAAGCACCCGTATCACGCAACAACTCAAGCCTATGCTTCACACCAGCCCACCTCACAGTGCCGTGCCCCCTATGACCACAAAAAGCATCACGGACGGGTGACGAGCCCTCCTGCTGCTTCTGCACCGGCGATGACTTCGCAACCGACTGTTTACCCTAGGCAAACGCGGAAGACCTCAAAGACACGCCAATGTTGCTCACTAGTGACACCACTGCTGTAGGCGGTGCGCTCGGACATGAGCGCGCAATATGCCCCTTCTTATGACACTTGAAACATTCCACCTCACTCTTGGACTTCCCCTGAGATGGGTAAGGGCCCTGGCCTTTCTTTAACGGGAAGGGTTTCGACTTGGGATCATAATTGGCAACAGTACTCTTGAATGGATAATTGTTTGTGTCATTATTTCGGGGGGGGGGGGGGGGGAGTGGTACACCCCTTGTTAACTGCCTCAGCTCTCTGTGCAGACCCGCACCCGCGAATCAATGATAACCTGAGGTCAGCCAGCTCAGCCGCCTCTTTTAGAGTTTTCGGTCGCTTTTCTTTTAAGTCAAGTCACCGCCAGTACATTTTAAAAATTGTTCCAGCAATACTAATTGTTTTACTGAATCAAAAGTTGTTGCCTTCTCCGACCTTAACCAATTTTCAAATGCATCTGACAGCTCTCTAGCATGTTCCTGGAAAGTACTCTCCTTTCTTTTTGGAACCGCTCTAAACTTTAGCCTATAGGTCTCTGGCTGTAGCTCATACGGCCTCAGGACAGCCTCTTTCAACAACTCGTAATTCACACAGGAATCTAGGGGCAAAGCATCGTACGCCTTGAGTGCTTTCCCCGTCATTCGTGAAGAAACAAGGGCTTCTCCTCGGGCCATTGGTGCTCCTGGCACTTTTTCTCGAGCCGGAGAAAATATTCTGTAACTCCTAACTCATCAAACACTGGAACCAACTTAAGTAGATGCGAAAGGGACTGGTCATGGGCTCGACCCCCCTGGGCGACCCGATTCCTCGTGACCTCTACACGAGTTTCCTCTAGGTCAACATCAGCACGATACCTTTCAGACTCAAACTTGCGCTCAGACTCTCGCTCACGCTGCTCGAGCTCAGCCTCATGCTTCCGCTGCTTGAGCTCAAGCTCAGCCTGTCGCTCCTGCTGCTTAAGTTTGGCGAGCTCGAGCTGAAACAACATCTCGGAAGAACAAACCCTGAGGAGGAGATGCTACTATTGGGGACCCACCCCGTGAATCACCTAGAGGCATACCCAACCGCCAGCGGGCATCGGCCTGCGGGAACGTACCCGGCTCCGGAGCCCGAGGGGGCGCCATGGTAGGAGTCGAGTGGAATGGGGGCTGGGCCGAAGGTGCCCCAGCTCCCGCTCCACCCAAAGCCCCATGCACCCCACCGAGCACACAGGTAACCAGCTCACCTCTCGACAAACCGCTAGTACCGGGAAACCTTAAGACCGTGGCTACACACTGCAGTCCGTACCGGTCTAGACCCGACACACAATCCGCTGACACAGGCTCCTCCAAAAATATCCGAGCATCCTCCTCGTTGTTCACAACCCGAACGCCGTTTAACAACTCCACCTTCTCCACATCCTCACCTGCCTCTCGCACTGTGCCCTCACTATGCTCAGACCCGTCCAGTGACATGATGGAGTCAACAAAAAATTCTCAATCAAGACAAAAGTAGCCAAACTCTTGCGTAGCTTTATTCACCAAAAAAATATTCGAAGATGTTCTTGAGTGCAATACTAGGTCACCAATAACTCCAACAAGTTCTATATATACTCAAAACAATGTCTGCTGCCAACAATACGAGAAATAAATTCAACCCCAAATGGCAATAACATTTCTCAAAAAAAAAAATGCAATATTCAGTTCACTGTATTCTGGTCTAAGGTCGCCATTTGTTATGACCGGCACTACGAAATAAACAAGGGCACTTAATAATGGACTAGATGATAGGCTATATCTGCAACAACGGCCATTTGCTATATCTATTACAACGGTACGCTAATTCCAAACCCTCGAACTATTACGCCGGTGAACAAAAACACTTAAAACCCTCCAGAGTTAATCTACTGGATAACGATCAATTAACTAGGGTTTTAGTGCACTTCTACAAAGGCTTTCCGGTGACGGCAAAGCCAACTCACAACAGGAGTACTTACGTTACGAAAATGCTCTAAAGTAATAACAATGCTTGAATAAACTATCATAAGATTTAATAAAGGAATATATGCTTATGTAACTTTAGTGTGAGTCTGTACTCAACACTAACTCTTCAATGCTCTATGAAAACACTGGAAGTCTAGTCCTACAGCAATCAGATAAGGAATCTTCTGAAAAGGTCTGATGGTCTAAGATGCTCGTTAATATAGAACAGAAATAATGCAGAGGCAGGACACCAAAGCGTGTATCTTAAATACACCAACAAGTAGGATACATATATATAACATGGGAGTGCAACAACTCTGTGACAGCACTAATAATAACCACTCAAAACAGTACTTCTTTAGTCAACGTAACAGCCAAACTGGGTTGTTCACTATGCATCAACCTAGGCTAAAATAAGGTGTGAATTATTCCTAAAGCATACACAATTAAAGTTAATAAACACAATGCTGTCTTTCACACTAATAAAGTCTAGCAGTGGCATAAAAGGTACTAGGAAACTATAGGCAGAGCGCAAGCATGCTTGTAGCCTACTGTCTACCCTTGAATAGATTTCCCTTATGTTACATTAAGTGACTTGGAGGCTCTCTTGGTAAGTCCAGATCTCAAGTATCTGGT
>JAVRFV010000312.1:0-81172 GCA_032716605.1 Paralithodes platypus
TATGTATGTATGTATGCATATAATCAGGTATATACCCCATAGATGAAGGTGGCCTACTCGAGATACACAATCAAATACTATTGATTTTTTTTTTTTTGGTCCAGTAGGCTGTAGGAATTGGTTGTTTGTTTGTTTCTTTCATTCATTTAACCCTCCTGGCCCGGTTGTCATTTTAAAATGACACCACGAATTAAGGGCAGGAGCCCGGGTGTCATTTTAAAATCTGTAAGCTTGAAAGCCCATTCAGCTTGGTCTGAACGCCGTGCGTCCGACGCATGTAAACAAAGCCGATCGTTACGTCACCGCACCTCCGAAAACAAGAAAGAGAAGACTCGTTTGTTATTGTATGTCTGGATGTCGTTGTTTCAGTAATGAAAAGATCGTCATATTGCTAACATCGCCTGCAAGTGCTCTCCACTGAAATCGTCATCACAACTGAACCAGTTGACATAGAGAGCTCTAATCAACGCCAGTCTACAGATTGGAAACCGCACTACATTTATAGATGCGTGGGAAATTTCTAGCAGTTAAACTAAACAAAAATACGGTAGCCTAGGCCTAGACGTTTTTCGGCCAGATCGCCCGGGTAGCCCACACTGTCATTTGAGAGCCTGCCCGGGCCAGGAGGGTTAATAAGGGTGAGTTAATATTGTACTGATCTTGTGAAAGAGGATGGTGTTGATGGGATGGGTTCATCAAGACATTTACCACTTGGATTGTGGGAAAAATGGATGATACTCAACTTTACTTACTAAAAGGCATGGATCTTCTTTGTGTTTGTAGACCTGGAGAAGGCCTTTGACAGGGTGCCTAGAGATGTTGTGCAGTGGGCTATGAGGAAACTTGGTGTGGAAGAGTGGCTGGTGCGTGTGATAATGAAGATGTATGAGGATTCGCGAACTGCGGTGACTGTGAGGCAGGGCGAAGCAGCTTCAGAGATGGAGTTGGGTTCGAGCTGTGAATGGGTGCTTCGCATGTCTCATTCCCTAGGCTGGAACAAGACCTCACGGGCTTCACCGTGTTCAGCGGTAGAGTGTAAAGGCTATCAGCCTATGCCCGAGAGGGAGTAGTTGGAATATAGAAGGAGGAAAAAAAAAAAAAAAAATCTATTGTGCCCCTTGAGTCACAGAAGCCACATCGAGATTCGGGCAATATTTTCCACGGCCACTATATTTGAGTAGGAAGTGCTGGGATATTTCACGATAGGTTCCACAGATGCTATAACCCCCTTTCTTAGAGATAGTGATAATGTTAGCCTTTTTATGTCACCATTTCTCCTTTCTCAGAAATCTCCATCCTAGGAGATTTCAACGTTCACCACCGCCAATGGCTCTCCTCTCACACTACTGATCCACCTGGTGAACAAGCCTACGTCTTTTCTATCCTAAATGACCTAGAGCAGTTAGTTCAGCAACCCACCCGTATCCCGGATCGCATCGGAGATCGGCCCAACATTCTTGACCTGTTTCTAACTTCTAACCCTTCTTCTTATACTGTCGATCTTTTCTCTCCTTTGGGCTCCTCCGACCATAAACTTATCTCTGTCACCTGTCCTATCTCTCCAGTACAGCCACCCGATCCTCCTAGCCGGCGGCGCTTGTGGCACTTTGGCGCTGCCGACTGGGAGGCTCTTTGGCAGTACTTCTTTGATTTCCCATGGAATGATTTCTGCTTCCATGGCCGAGGACCCTCGGAGAGTGCTGAACGCATTACCGAGGTAATCCTATCGGGCATGGAAGCATACATTCATTCTCTTTCTCTTAGACTAATGCTAAAAAATCTTGGTTTACTCACGCCTGTTCTACTGCTGTCCGCAATAAGGAGGAAGCATTCAAACGGTACCGACGCCTTAAAACTCAAGACTCTCATTCTTCATATGTTTCTGCCCGGAATCAAGCCAAATCTGTTCTTCGACTTGCCAAACACTCTTTCATCAATAATAAATGCACTGAACTATCCAACTCTAGCTCTTCCCAAGCTTTCTGGCATCTAGCCAAAAACCTCTCCAACAATTTCTCTTCCTCGTCTTTCCCTCCCCTTTCCCACTCTTGATGGCACAACCATCACTTCTTCCTCTGACAAAGCTAAACTCTTTGCTCAAACTTTTGCTAGAAACTCCACCTTGGATGATTCCGGTGCTATTCCTCCCTCTCCGCCCTCCTCTCTCTTACTTATGCCTAATATCCTAATCTCTTCTAAAGATGTACTTTCTACCCTCTCTGGGCTTAACACTAATAAGGCGTACGGTCCGGACGGTGTTCCTCCTGTTGTTCTCAAAAACTGTGCTTCCGTGCTGACTCCCTGCCTAGGCAAACTCTTTCGTCTCTGTATATCCTCTAACGTCTTCCCTTCATGCTGGAAGTTTGCTCACATTCAACCTGTCCCAAAGAAGGGTGACCGCTCTCAACCCTCCAACTATCATCCAATTGCTCTTATCTCTTGTCTTTCTAAAGTTTTTGAAACTATTCTTGCTTCCAAATTTCTTAAGCATTTCTCTTCTCATAATCTGCTCTCAGATCGCCAGTATGGCTTCCTTAAGGGACGCTCTACTGGTGATCTTCTTTCATATCTTACTAACTCTTGGTCATCCTCCTTTCGGGACTTCGGTGAGACTTTTTCTATTGCACTAGACATATCGAAAGCCTTCGATAGAGTCTGGCATAAATCTTTAATTTCTAAACTACCCTCCTTCGGTTTCTATCCCTCCATCTGTGCCTTTGTCTCTAATTTCCTTTCCGGCCGTTCCATAGCTGCGGTTGTGGACGGCCATTGTTCACTTCCTCACCCTATAAACTCCGGTGTTCCTCAGGGCTCTGTCCTATCTCCTATTCTCTTTCTAATTTTTATAAATATCTCCTTAACTGTACCTTAATTCCCATCCATTCATACGCAGACGACTCAACCTTACACTACTCCATTAGTTTTTCAGAACGCCCCAGCCAGCAATCCCTCAACGACAAACGTAATGAAGCCATAGAACTCTTAAATTCTGATCTAAATACTATTTCCAATTGGGGCAGAGAAAACCTTGTTAACTTTAATGCTTCCAAACCCAATTTCTCCATCTATCTACCCGTCAGGATCTCCCAGCGGACTATCCCTTATTCTTCAACAATACAAAAATCAACCCTTCATCTTCTCTCAATATCCTTGGTGTCTCTTTTTCTTCTGCTCTCATTTGGAAGGACCATATTACCAGTCTTGCTAAGGCAGCCTCCCAGAAGATGGGTGTGCTCAACCGCCTTAGGGGTTCTTTTCTCCTGCACAGCTTCTTGCTCTGTACAGGGGCATAGTGCGCCCTTGTATTGAGTATTGTTCACATGTGTGGGGAGGTTCCTCTCACACCGCTCTCCTAGACAAAGTTGAAAGGAAGGCCTTTCGTATCATTAACTCCCGTGCACTCACCAACTCTCTGCAATCTCTCTCTCTCCGCCGCAATGTTGCATCTCTCTCGCTATTCTATCGCTACTATAATAATCAGTGTTCCTCAGAGCTATCCCAGTGCATACCACCTCCTTTACGTAGGGCACGTGGTACCCGTCTTGCAACTCAATCCCACCCCTACTCTGTGCAACTCTCCAACCCAAGAGTGAAACGTTACTCTCAAACTTTCTTCTACTCAACATCTGAGCTCTGGAACTCTCTCCCAGAATCAGTCTTTCCCTCTTCCTATGACTTAAATTGCTTCAAACTCCGTGTGTCCAGGCATTTTGGCTCGAACGTCCCTTGATTTTGGCCCTGTCACTCTTTCAACTATGGGGGAGGCACTCGCTATAGGCAGTTATGCCTTTTGCCTCCCTCAATCACATAGAAAAAAAAAAAAAAAACCTGGGGCAAGCATGGTTTCACACACACACAAGATCATGCTGAAAAGATGATAAATCAGTATATGTACTGCCTATTAAAAACCTCGAGAGAAGAGCAAGAGGAAACAACCTGAAGTTCCAACACCAGTCATCAAGGCTAAGCATGCAAAACATTCTTTCACACTGCGAGGTGCATCTAATTGGAACAATTTACCGGAGCATGTGGGCACAGCTGCTATAGTGTTAAAATATTTGAAGAAAGACTAGATAAAGACCCAAGATCTGGCGCAAGTGAACCCTATCAGGACCTAACTGTCAGAAGTGGTACCTGTAAGCATGTCCCACACCTTTAAGAAGCTTCAATGGGATGTTGTCAGGTTTTGGAAATTTGTAAGAATGCATCTGCTCAATTGCCTTAGAGAAATCTGCTTAAGATGGGGGTGTGGACATTCATGGGTGAAGAGGATATGTTGAAGGACTCCCAGATGGAAGTCATCAGCAGTGGTGGTTTCCTAGTTTAGCAGATTTGTTTAATGTTCCTTTCAATAAGTGATAATAACTTGGCTCTCTGTGACGGTGGGCGTGTTGTGTTTCACCTTGAGTGATCCTGATATTGAGTGGGTTGATCCATACAGCTCCTTTATTCATGCATGGAAATTTTGCATACCTCTAGCGCCAGCAAAGCCTTTCCTCTGCCTCCACTGGTGTTTATGCCCCTGCATGTACCTGTCTGGACTGACAGAAACCTTAAAGTTGCTTAAACCTGGCTTTCTGTAGACTTGGGGTTAGATTCTTTTCTCAGGCAAGCGGGCTTTCCGTCTCTCATCAACCAGCGGGGCTATCTCAAGTTAACTGTGGGGAATATATATATATATATATATATAGGTTAAATTATGCAATTAGTAATGGTATGTGAATTAATCCCGACAATCAGTTAAATAATATAATTACCAATATGAAAGATGATGATTTCGTTGGGTAGATTCAAATTACCTCACACAGCTAGTTCACACGAATGACATGTAAGCATGTTCACATAATACAAGGTCAATACATAATGAACTTAGCTTATTGAGGACTGGTGATGTAGGACTGAATTTTGTATAATTAGTGGTAGCACATGGTGAACTCTAGGTTGAGTCAGAGCCGGAGGGATTTTTTTTTTTTTTTTTGTTTTTTTTTTTTTTTTAGTGGTTTAAGGGATGAGGTCACGAGAGGAACCTATTTACCCTGACATAGACCTATTTTACTGTTAGGCGATCAGAACCGAGGCAAAGGGTGTGAGGAGATTGCCCAACTATCTCCACCAGCCGAGAATCGAACTCGGTCCTCCCGGTTAGAAACCGAGCGCTCTACCAATGTCGCTACTGGTCACCCCCAGGAGGTATTGTTGTTATGGCTGATTCTAAGAGGCTGCTGGCTCATAATAATTCGAACCTATGATTTGGCTTCATGATACATCCAGAGCTGATGTATAGATTGATGCACTAAAGCTAATAATTAACTTACAATGAATAATAAACTATAGTACATAAGGTACAAGCCGAAATCGTAATTATTATACAATACCGCCAAATTCAAATACCCATTTAGACTCCAAACTGTTGGGATCATCATACACGTACTATTCCCGACAATATTATTGGTCAAACCAGTGCTAGTATTTCTTCTGTGTAAACCCTATAATTTATTTTCTTCATTACAGTATTTGATCCCGTTTTGGAGTGTAGACCATTCATCATCCAGAGAGTGTAGGCTATATTTTGGGAGCTTGATGCTAGGTGGCTCGAGATTGCTGTTTTGCAGAGATAATGGAGTAATGTTGTTGTTCCCCAAGCTGCCTGGCCGAACAGCCCCAAGGCCATAACTGAGTAATGGAGTAATTGAGATGAGTGGTATTGAACTATTGTAAGGACTAATTCATGTGAGGTGGAGGTTTCCTACAGAGGCTGAACTTGAAACTTGATATGAGGAGTCGGTGGTCAGTACTCTAACGTCATCAGCACTATCCATTACTCAGGTGACCATGAAATCTTGTTGATCACAGAAACGAGTGTTGGTATATTTCAGAATGTGCCAATAGTTGCTTCATGGATGCAAAACAGTAGTTTTGAAGTGGTTGGGGAGTCTGAAGGAGTTCATTACTTCAAGCTCATACTAAACAAAAAGGCACTTTCCCTCACTACTCTCTTCACTACTTTCTTTCTCTTCACATACATTTCCCTTTACTGTCTCTCCAAATCCTCATTCCCTATATGCTTTCGTCTTCACCGCAACTACTGTACTTGTTTTTCTTCCTCATTCCACCATGCTGTTCCTTTCACTCGCCTCCCCGTGCTCCAAAACCAACATACCTCCTCACATGCTGCATATAACTTTTCCTTAAACACTTTACTTACCTCTTCTATTTCTTCTATTCGCTCCAAGTTAAACCTATCTGGTTGTCTTACTACAGTATATACTACTCTCTTGAACTCTTCCATAAATCCCTCCCCCTGTAACCTTTCCATCCTCTTTACCGCTCCACCTCCCTCCTGCCTTAATGTATACCTCTCTGCATCCAATTCTTTTGTACCCTAAATTTTGCCATTGCTACTGTTACCTATTGGTCAGACGGACTCCCACCATATAATTATATATATATATATATTGCGAGTCGGTTTCATAACATTATATAATATCTATAACAGGTTAGACAATATATAACAGTACAGTAATTGATATCTACTTTATTCAAGATCAGAGCAAGTAAACACAGTGGATAAGTCAAATAACCTCCTGCTATGCTCAACCATTAACCCTTAACTGTCGGCGCGCAACTTATGTGTGTGAAATAAATTTGGACTAAGCGGCGGTTCACAACGTATGTCGTGCGCCATTTTCAGCACGTAATGTTGGTGAGAGAGAGAGCTGAGCGGTGTGAGGAGCCTAGCAACTGTATGACCGCTCACCACCATCGCGGTGGACCAACTGAAGTGAATCCCACCCTTCCCTCCCCTGTCACACTCGCTACACAGGGAATTATGTAGGGAAACTACCTAATTACAGGGTTTTTGCACTCGTGTTGCACGATCGTTGCAAGAGAACCAGTGGTCGTACAAGGATGGTTCGGGTGTCATTGGAAAGCTCTGTTTATGCCCTTTCAGAGATAGATACTTGTTTTACGCTCTGGGTCTTATTTAGGCATGAAAATGATCACATAAACAACCCTATTTAGGGTAAAAAAAAATCCGCTGGGCGGTACGGTCAAATAGACCACCTAGGCTGCTCGTAAAGGGATAAACATCATAAAATACTTTTAAAATATTATTTGTAATCTTTGGTATCTGTGTGATATATTATAACTAATACGTTCTCGTCATATGAAGGGAAACTACGGAACATATACATCTATCGTCTCCTTAACCCTTTGAGGATCATGATGCTTTATGACAGTTTATTCTGGCTATCATTTGACGATTTTATTCAGCTTAGGGTGAACTTGTGGGAGCTAAAGAATTGATTGAGATAGTATTTACCTATTTGATTCCTAGCTATCCTTCCTAAATTGCATAAAATCGTCTAATGATAACCATAATATAATGTCAAATTGAGTCTTAGATCCTGAAGGGGTTAATTGTAAAATACCTGGCAAACACAACATCGAAACAATAGGCGCCACCTTTGCTGCTCGTGCTCGGACCTAGTGAACATGGGCCTTTTTATTATATATATTCAAAATTATAGTAATTACAGAAACCTATATCAAACCAAGCATTTTCTTGATTTGAATATAGCTTATAGATCGTTGGAATACATTAAATTATCCACAAAAGATTAATTAATGGTATTTAAAACTGACTTGTAATATACATTAAAATAAGTACTATAATCTATCTATCTATTCGCTCAGGCCCAATCCCCATTTTGGGGGTAGCCGACTCAAGACAGAGCAAGAACAGGGAAAACACAAAAACAACATAAAACAAAAAATAAACACAGATAAAAAACACAAACTCACACACATCCAGGTCACCCAGGAGAAGACCCAGAGACCAGGGTTACCAAGGTCGCTCCAGCACTCCCCCGGCCCCTGACCACCCGGAGAGGTTCCGATCTCGGCAGGCAGACATGCAGCGGAGCCAAAGCCACAAGCCCTCCCACCACACTTCCAGGCACACCCTTCATATTAATCGTCCCCCCGGGCCAGGCGCCTGATGGACTATTATCTAGTCGAACTTGCGCCCGACCCCTTACTCCAAATGACCACGTGTTCACTCAACTATTCACAAGCATTCTCCATTCACTCCTGTCCACCACCACTTCCCCTGCCTGATCTATAGTCATTCCTCTATCATCCAAAGCCTTTCTTACACAGTCTCTCCATCTCAATGGGGGTCTTCCTGCCCTTCTATCTCCCCTTGTACCTGACTCACATATTCTCTTTGTAAGCCTTTCATCTCCCATTCGTTCAACATGACCATACCAGCTCAGCACCCTTCTGTCCACTCTGGCTGACAAATGTTCCTGCTGCCCCACTCTCCTACGTATCTCTTCATTCCTCAATCTGTCTCTACGAGTAACTCCACACATACTCCTCAAGCAGCTCATCTCCATCACATCCAGCCCTCTTTTCTCCTTTTTCTTCAGAGCCCATGTCTCAGCCCCATACATCACTGTTGGCACAACAATTCCTTGATAAAGTGCACTTTTTACTTTCACTCCGAGATTTCTCGTCTTCCACATACTTCCCATTGCTCCGAATATACTATAATGTGACATCAAATTTGTTTTGTAGGGCCAAGCCAGATAATCCCCGACTGAGAAAACGGGCCATCATGGTTCGCCTGAGCATATATGGGAAATAGGCATCACCCCTGAGCCTCTTTACCAGGAATGCTCCTGGCGGGAGGAGTAATTATCTCAGTGAAAATGATAAACTTTAAGAGCATTAGTTTATAATGTGAACAGTATTGAATCCGCTGGTGTGGAAAACTGGCGCTTATGACAGTACAGGATTCAAGCTTATATAACTCCAGGGAAGGATTTAAGATATTTGTGAGTGACCAACCGAAGAGCCACTGCTAGGTAGTATGCCCTTTCTCACACATATAAGGTTTCCACCCAGCGGTATCAAAAATAATTAAATTAATTAATAAATATATAAATAAATAATATACAGAATATGTATACTGTATATACAGGGGGTTTCAATTTTTTTTTATATAATTTTGCAATCTAATAACTTTGCCAATTCTCGTTTAACCCTTCCTACCCGGTCTGCCTTAGGTAAGGACAGCACGAAAGAAGGGCCGCTACCCGGTATGCCTTATCTAAGGCATGAGCTTAACCCTCTCCGACATATGACGCAATTTTGAGCCTATTAGGGATACTTTAAAGCCTTTGTTACCATCAGGGGTATTTAGAAACCCTTAGTTTAGTTACTTCAATCTCTGCAGTTGTCTTTGAGTTAGCTGTGGGCAGAAAACTAATTTTGGAGAGGTAATTATAAGAGTGAGAGAACTCTATTTCTTATTGCTAGTCTGGCAACCTCTGCGTCATATGAGTCTGAAGGGGTTAATAGCCTAATTAAGCTTGGTCTGAACGCCGTGCGTACGACGTACAGTAGGGTCCCGCATAAAACGTGTTCGCATAAAACGAGTCTCGATTAAAACGACCGACCTAAAATATTAATATTTAATTTTCGATCAGAACGAATGTGATCACATAAAACGAGTCCGTCGCCAAAGTGGGGCAAATCCGAGGAGTTTTCATATAGAGCGCCGAAATATCGTACAAAACGTACGAAATATCGTTCGCTTTGTACAACAAATTTCGCTTACAGTGAACATTGACGATATTGCGCCACCAAAATGCTGTGTTCACATAAAACGAAATCGCATAAAACGCCCTCGTTTATCGACCATAAACTCGTTTTATGCGAGACCCTACTGTATGTCAACAAACCCAAGCGTTGCGTCACCGCACCTCCGAAAACAAGAAGGAGAAGACTCTTCAATGTTATTGTTCTGACGTCAGACGAAATTAGTGTCTGAAAAGCCCCCATATTGGCAACATCTCTGCAATATTGGCTCCACTGAAATCGTCATCACAACTGAACCAGTAGAGAGCCGATTTTACAACATAGCCACCAGCACAAATCGTTGTCTAGCAAACCTCTGCAGGAAGGAAAACGTGGGATTCGTCGACACCTGGGACAATTTCTACTACGATGACTATTTGTTTTCGGACGATGGAGTTCATCTGAACCAGGTGGGAGCAGCACGTTTTGGGCGTCTTCTCAACGATGCGGTAAAGGATTTTCGGAGAAGAAATCGACTCAGCACAGGACAACCAGGAAGGAGGACCGAAGACAGCGAGGGCGGCAACCTGCGAAGGAATTAAATGCTAATCTGTCAAGAACCGCGAATTTGGATAAAGCTCCACCAACACGACCCAAATTCAAAACCGCCAGGGATAACGACCGAGGACCGATGTCAGCCATGAATGTAAATGTAGATCCGATCAGAACCAAAAATTTGATTAAAGAACGTTCTGTGAGTTCTAAAACCGCAACTATAAAGGTTTTCTATGCAAACGCTCGTAGCATACGCAATAAATTTTCAGATTTAGAGGAACTAGTGTTTACTGAAAATTATGATGTGATTGGTATAACAGAATCTTGGCTCAATACAGTAGATAGAGACTTTTTAGCAGAGTATTCACTTCCCGGTTATGTAATGTTTGAGAAAAGCCGAATAAATAAAAATGGAGGTGGCGTTTTATTTTATATCAAAGAAAGTCTTAACCCGACCCTCTTGTCAAAACCTCAAATTGTGAACGTCGACACATCTTTTGTGCTAATAAAGAATAATAAAGGTACAAAAATAATACTTGCATTAATATACAGACCTCCAGCTCAATCAGTGCAAACTGACCGAGAAATTTATGAACAAATTGCAGATGTAAGTAACTCACAAGATACCGTATTTTTTGGCGACTTTAATTTACCTGTGACCAAGTGGGGCGATACTCTTACTTCACACTCCGGACATGACTTGTATACGAACTTGCAAGAGAGTTCGCTTTATCAATTTGTTCGAACACCGACCCGTGGTAATAACGTTCTTGACATTGTACTTGCAACAAAAGAAGAATTAATAGAGAATTTGAATGTTGGTGATGAATTCAGTAACAGCGACCATCGTACGATAACTTTCACTTTAAACTTTACTAGTAACGAACCAATAATAGCATCGAAAAAGTCCCTAATTTCAAGAAAGCAAACTTTCATAAACTTAGAGCTATGTTTAAAGAAACTGACTGGAGCTTTTTAATTAACAATAACGACATAAATACATCTTGGAAGTTCTTCGAAACCACTTACCTAAAAGCAGTGCAAGACTGCATACCATCGAAAATACGGCGTCCAGGCCATAATAATAAGCCCAAATGGTGGAATAAAGATATTTCAAACTGCCTGCTTGCTAAAAAAATTGCTAATGATAGATTAAAATCCTCACAAAATGACGAAGAACGGGTGAAATTTGTAGAGCTACGACGCAAAGCCAAAAAGTTAATTAAGAAAAGTAAAAAGACCCTAGAGTTACATATTGCGAATCAAAGTAAAACAAACCCGAAAGAATTCTATAGTTATATCAGAAAGAAAAAAGTAGTTACTTCAACTGTTGGACCGTTAGTCGATGAAAATGGAGAATACACCAAAGACGAAGTACAAATGAGTAATGCCCTCAATACCTTCTTTGCATCAGTTTTTACAACAGAAGACCTCAGTGATATCCCTACACCATCGCCGATTCAGATTGATAATTCAGATGTTCTAAGCAATATCACCGTTACAGAGAGAGAAGTATTGAATTGTTTAGATAAACTCAAGGTAAATAAAACGCCTGGACCTGATACAATCTCGCCTAGAGTTCTAAAGGAAGCTAAGGATGAGCTCTCCAAACCACTGACATTACTATTCAATAAATCCTTGCAGTCTGGAACTATGCCTGATCAGTGGAAGATAGCCAACGTAACACCGATATTCAAAAAAGGCAGCAAATCCCTACCCAGTAACTATCGTCCAATTAGCTTAACCTCAGTTGTATGTAAAATGCTAGAAACGGTCATAAGAGACAGACTCGTAAATCACTTAGAGGAAAATAACATACTTAAAGATACTCAACACGGCTTTCGTAAAAAACGTTCCTGTTTAACAAACCTCTTAGACTTCTTCCACGATATCCTCAACCTCTACGATGAGAGTAAAGCTGTAGATATTATATACCTTGATTTTCAAAAGGCCTTTGACAAAGTTCCCCACAAACGTTTACTGCTAAAACTAAAAGCGCATGGAATACAAGACGGTGTGTTGAAATGGATAGAAAATTGGCTCAGCGACAGAAAGCAAAGAGTAGTCATAAACGGTAAGGCATCTAAATGGACCAATGTAAGTAGTGGGGTACCCCAGGGATCGGTACTAGGACCAATTCTCTTTCTAATTTACATCAACGACATAGATGAGGGTCTCACCTGTACAATCTCAAAATTTGCTGACAATACAAAAATTGCAAATAGCGTACTCTCAAAAGATCAAGTTGACGATATGCAACACAATCTAGATAAATTATCACATTGGGCCCAAATTTGGCAAATGAGTTTCAATGCGGATAAATGTAAAGTACTACATATCGGATACCTAAATGAGAAAGCAAACTATTCGATGAATGGCACTCAGCTTAAGAATGTAAACAGAGAAACCGATCTGGGAGTAACAATATCGAGTAACCTAAAACCGAGTCAACAATGTTCAGAAGTTGTTAAGAAGGCAAACAAAATAATTGGCTTTATAGGCAGATCATTTGAGCATAAATCCAAAGACGTAATCCTAACCCTTTACAATTCCTTAGTCCGCCCTCTTCTGGAATACTGCGTTCAATGCTGGTGCCCTTATTACCAAAAAGACATAAACAAGCTAGAACGAGTTCAACGTAGAGTTACCAAAATGATACCTAGCCTAAAGAATAAACCATACGAAGAGCGTCTTAGAGAATTAAATCTATTTCCTTTAACCCAGCGCAGATTAAGAGGTGACTTAATTCAAGTGTTCAAAATCATCAAAGGCATCGACAATATGAACTGTAGTAAGTACTTCACTATCGACCAATCTAATTACACGCGGGGAAACGGTTGCAAAATTATTGGTAAATCTTTTAACTCACACGAATCTAAGAATTTCTTCTTCAATCGAGTTGTCAACTTGTGGAATGGGCTTCCCCGAGACGTTATAGACTGCAGCACCGTTGATTAATTTAAATTCCGCCTAGACAAATATCTCGCATCAAACCCGCGACTGACTGCGTTTGTAAATGAATAACTTTATTTATCCTCCCCTCAGTTACTAACCCATATGTCCCCTACTAACTTCCTAGTCCTGCCACGTTAGTGGCAGGGCAGTAGTTCCCTTTCCAATGTTCCCTTACCCACTCTAAACCACTGTTTGGACACTTGATCCTCAGTGTTTTGGAGGACAAGCAGCCTAGAAGGGTCACTAGATCTGTTGTTGCTTGATTTCCTTTGTACTTTGTACTTTGTACTTACAGAGCTCTACTCAACGCCAAAATACAGATTGAAAACCGCACTACGATTATATATGAGTGGGAAAGTTCTAGCAGTGAATAAACATAAATACGGTAGCCTAGGCTTAGACGTTTTTCAGCCATTTCGACCGGGTAGGGGCGACCGTCATTGGGTAAGACAGCCCGGGTAGGAAGGGTTAAATGACCTCAAATTTAACAGCATGTGTAGACACATGTCAATATTTTATGTTTAATGTTTTATGTTTGTATCTGTTCAGGTATAGAAAGGACATTCCCTGTAAGAGAAAAGGCGTTTTGTGTGTTGGAGTATGCTCGAACACAGTCGATCAAGATTGTGCAGCGTGTATTTGTGAGAGAATTCTCTAAAAATTCACCAACTGCAATGCATATTCGGACATGGCACAAAAAGTTCAAAGAGGAAGGGTCTGTGCAGGGCAAAAGGATCTGGACGACCACCAGCATAGGAAGAGACGGTCGGGCGGGTTTGCGAAAAACTCTTGCGAAGCCCCAAGAAGTCCATAAGAAAAGCAAGTCTGGAAACCCAGATTCCTCCAACGACAGTTTGGCGTGCACGCTGCACAGTCTTGTTCGACTGTGTTCGAGCATACTCCAACACACAAAACGCCTTTTTCTCTTAAAGTGAATGGCATTTCTATACCTGAGAAGATAAAAGCATAAAACATTACACATAACATTTTGACATGTTTCTACATATGCTGTTAAAATTTGAAGTAATTTGAATGAGAATTGGCAAAGTTATTAGATTGCGAAATTATATCAAATTTTTTGAAACACCTTGTATATACCGGTATATACAGTATATATAAAATCGGTATATTCTTTGATTGCCATTTTTGATTAAACAACCCTGACGTGGGGCTATAACCCAATAGAGATCATTAACCTAAGAAGTGCGCATGGGGGGTATGAGACACCACACTCCTGTGCTGACGTATTTGAGCTGTTCCCATCACTAACATCGTTATTTTACCATAAATGGCATTAATACTTATCCATATGCGCCTATTATAGGTTAATTATAAAGGTATTAACCTGTTACAACAATAAAACAAGTGGAAACAGTGTTTGGATGGTCAAAATCGGCGATACAGGCCGGGAGTTACATAATGTATGGCTGAGGCAACCTCCCTGCCCTCCACCCCACCCCTCTTTCCCACGCTTGGTAACAGTGATGACAACGCCCTGCTACCAACTCGCTAATGTTAGCACGAAAATAAACCACAGAATAAGCGAATAACAGGGAAAATAGGTGATAACTGAAGGAGGGGAGGAAAGTGGGGAAGGAGGGGAGGTGGAGGAGTGATATTTGGCATGGCCCAGGGGCAAAAAATAAAAACAAAAAACAAATTTTTTGGGGGAGTTTTAAATGGATTTTTTCCCCCCCTTACTCTTAACCCTCTCCGACATATGACGCGACTTTGAGCCTATTAGGGATACTTTAAAGCCTTTGTTACCATCAGGGGTATTTAGAAACCTTTAGTTTAGTTACTTCAACCTCTGCAGTTGTCTTTGAGTTAGCTGTGGGCAGAAAACTAATTTTGGAGAGGTAATTATAAGAGTGAGAGAACTCTATTTCTTATTGCTAATCTGGCAACCTCTGCATCATATGTGCGTGAAAGGGTTAAGAGTCTTCCCGCAGTCCGTCAGGGGAACTCTTAAGAGTCTCCCGGCAGTTCCCGGGTTAAGGGGAGGTTTGTTTTATTTGTAATTATTTGTTCATATATATTTATCTATTTTGAATTACTATTTTTAACTTTCTTCCAAGACGTCCATCAAATAATAAAAAATTACCTCAAAGACCCCCTTCGAGATAAACTTGTACATTTTTTGCCAGGAAGAAATCGACACCTAAATGGCATAAAAGGTTTTAAAATCGCCAAACTAATGGGGGTAAACATGAGGGAGAAGGGTATTCAGAAAATCAAACCTCCCCTTAACCCTCCAGCCCCGGCTATGTATTATATATATATTCCCCGAAACCCGGGCGTTTTGGCCGAAAAACGTCTAGGCTAGGCTACCGTATATTTGTTAATCAGACTGCTTCCCGCATTCCCGCGCATCCCCAAGCGTAGCTGTGTTATTTACCTGTAGAATGGCATTAAGTAGAGCTCTCTAAGTCAACTGGTTGAGCTGTGATGATGATTTCATTGGAGATAACTTTATGGCCAAAACAGCCACTTTACACTACTTTTGGATACTTAACAACATACAGGCACACACGAACAAGCGACGCTCTCCTTCTTGTGGCCAGAGATGCGGGGCGACGGTCCAGCCGGCTGTTGTTTACATGCGTCGGACCGACGCCTCGCACACGAAGCTCACAGGCTTTGACCTCATGGGTGTTTAAGAGCCCTTCCAGGCAGCTCGTGTATGCTTTTTTATGGGCGTTCAAGAGCCCTTCCGGGAACAGAGGGTTAAGTACAGTCAGGAGAGATAGTCCTGATACTGTTGCCATGTGGTGACCCCCGAGCAGCCGAGCTAAACCTACTTTTGAATGTCAATATGATGAAGGCAATCTCATTTTATTCTGGCTAACATTAGACGGTGTTATGCAGATTAGGAATGACCTCTAGTATTGGAAGAGGAAAACACGACCAAGAATAACCTTTTGGCTTTCAAACATTCTTCCAAAACTGAATTAAATTGTATAATCATATCCAGAGCCAAAGGGAAAATATGTCATCCTATTGAAAAGGTTAAATATTTGTACACTCGGATGCCAGTCTCTAGCCCACTCATAAGAAATCATGGACCCCCTATGTTTTTTCTTTATGTAAGCATAACTATCTGGATTATTTATTGGAAAGAACTTGCTTATCAATAATTAGTATATATAGCTTTGTAGTTGATGTATAGAAAGTCATATCCATAAATTCGCTTTCTGAGATATACTCCCATAATTATCTCATAAAAATCTGTACCTGTATTACGTTTGCTGTGCGTGTGGGGCTCAACTATGGTGGTGAATGTGGTAGAGGTTTAGCCTACACACACACAGTGAAATGCTATCAAGTCACGATAGGACTTATCTCATTTTGAATCTGTAAAATTAGCTGTTTTTAAGTATTGGAAGTTGTATCCAGAATCGATAAAATCTAGCTGTTTTTACGTAACGTATTGGATTTGCATTTTGAATACGTAAAATGTAAGTACAGTTGTTGTTGTTGTTGTTGTTCCCTAAGCTGCCTGGCCGAACAGCCCCGAGTCCCTGAGGAAGGCCATGGCCACGATCGGGCTTTCCCACAGAGCTCTCATTGAGTGTAGATTATGTTGTTGGCGTAAGTGGTTGTGTGAAATGCAGTCTTCTATGATGTGTTTAATGGTATGGGGTGCTGTGTTACATCCCGGGCAGGCGTCGACAACGGAGTCATCCAGTCTCTTCTGATAGCTCAGGAGAGCTGGATGGTGTCCGCATCTCAGCCTGGCCAGGTGGACTCTGTCCTCGCGAGGGAGGGAGGATTCGGAAGGATGGATTTTGGGAGGTCGTGCATGCAGCTGCGTGTTGTCTGTGAGTGAGTGGATGGATTGGCGAGAGATATGAGTATGGATGTGCTTCTGGAAGTTGGTTCGGGGTGGGCAGGGAGGGAGAGAGGACAATAATTGTGTGTGATACCGTGTGCTGGGTGTTGTTTTGATATTTCTTGGTGTCTGTGGGTGTGTTGCCATGTAGTTTAGTGGGTGGTCTTGGTTCGTGGAGGCTGCTGCCAGGAATTGAGTGCCTCTCATGTCCAGATGGTCTTTGACTTTGAGGATTTTGGTTTCTTGATGTAGATGATCTGTGGGTGCAGTAGCTGTGCAGCCTGTAATGATCTTCAGGGCTTTGTTTTGAATAGTCTGTAAGGTCTTATGATGTGTTTCAGCTAGGTTAGAAGCCCAGGCTGGGTCTGTGTTGTAAGTGTGGTCTGTATTCATTTGGTACTGTAGGGGATGTTTGGGGAGGGATGTATGTGTTTATGATGGTTATGTTGGATTTGTTGCCAGTGCGTATTTTAATTGATTGTATTTCTGTTGTGTTATCATTTGGGGGGAGGAGGGATTTGGTTTGTACACTGGTTACTATGTATGATATTTCATTGTGTACCAGGGTGATGAGTCCACCGCCCCCGCCGACAGCCCGGTCTTGTCTGATGGTGGTGAAATTATGAACTGTGGGTGTTTTTTGTGATGTGCGGAGTTTTGTTTCTTGTAAGATGGCAATGTGTATGTTGTGTTGTTTGATGAAGTGTGAGAGTTCGTGTTTCTTTGTGTTAATGCCATCTATGTTCAACTGGAGAATGTTAATGTTATGTGCACGATGTATGTTGGGTGCTGCTGCACGAGGATGGGGTGGGGGTGAGGGAGGGGCTGGAGGTTGGGATGGGTGAGGTGGGGGTGGGGATTGGGGAGCAGGAGATGGGGGTTGGAATGGATTAGGATGGGGTGTGGTATGTTGAGTTGAGGATGTGGATGGTATGGGGAGGTTAGGTGGGTTAGGGAGGAGAGGTGGACGGGTTTTAGGGGGGGGAGTGGATGATATGGAAAGGCTAGGTGGGTTGGGGAGGAGAGGTGGACGGGTTTTAGGCGAGGGATTTGACTGGGAGAGGGAGGGGCATGAGGAACAGGTCCAGGTGTTTGTGTAGTGTTTCTTGGAGGCAAGTGTTGTACAGGTGAAGTGGGTCCAGTTCCTGCATGCATTGCAGAGAACTGAACCCTTAGTGTGGCGACTCAAAGTGATGGGTTTTGAGCAAGTTGGACATATGTATGTGTACGTGGGTCCTGGGATGCTCTCAATGTCTCCGGCTAGAAGAAGTCTTCGAGAAATGACAGCCGGAGAGTCATTTCTCGGTGTAGGAAAAACTGTGTGATGTGTGTGTGTGGTGTGAGAGGTGTGGAAATTCCCGGCGCGACCGAAGCCGCTCCAAGGACCCGTGCCCCCAGGGAGGGGGCAGGGGATAGTTGTGACGGTTTGGCTCCCGAAACTGCAGTATAACTAGTTACTTATTACTTATTGAATGGGTAAAATCTATCGAATACGTAAAAACAGTAATTTTAGTTTTATTATTTTCCAGTGTTAGGTGACTATAGAGAGTGTTTCCCAGGCAAAAAATGTACAGTATAGTGAAATGCTATCAAGTCACGATAGGACTTCTCTCATTTTGAATCGGTAATCTCTAGCTGTTTTTACGTATTGGATTTGTATCTTGAATACGTAAAATGTAACTAAAACTATTTACTTATTAATATGAAGAGCCCACTTTTATTCTAGCTGTTTTTACGTATTGGATCTGTATCTTGAATACGTAAAATGTAACTAAAACTATTTACTTATTACTTATTCTAGCAGGGTGCCAAAACAGAAATTATCCAGTTCTGGATCATTTTTCTAAGCTTACAAGGATCAACTTTGCGCGGTGTCCGCGGGGGGTGCGGGAGGCACAGCCCCCCGCTACATAACAGGGGGTCCGGGGGCGTAGCCCGCGCCCGCCGGAGAAATTTTGAGATGTGAAGGTAAATATACGCACAATCCATGCTCAAAATTTATTAAAAGGAATGAATAATATTGTAAGTAAAAGGGATGTTATGTATGTTTACTGGTGTTTAATCAGGATACTAGGGGAGCTGGCTGCCTGTACTTCAGTCTCAATGGGATTCACTTCAGGTCCACTAATATAGGCATTGAAAACAGGTTTTTAAATTATTCTTAGCAGTCCCTGTTTTAGTTTTGTAACTTTTGTCCAATAAAGATTTCATGTATATTTGTTGTTGCATTCCAAGAACTATTACATACTTAATTTATATCCTTTCATATGATACATGAGTTACTATAGAGTACTGGTTAAAATACATACCGGTACCAAGTTTCAATAATAAACTATGATTAGAACATTTGTTTGTCTATTATTTTCCCTGGGCCGAGTAAAAAATACCTGGGTAGGCTATTCCCATCTCGGGTTAAGTACAATCAGTAGGAACGTAGAAACTTACTTTAATTTTCACAACTTTAAAAGACTCAAGATTCTGCTAGGCTAATTCTGAAAATATTCAATCAAGTCTCCGTTACCCCCATGAAGTCAGGTTATAGTAATGACAAGACATAGCAATAATATATGTTAGTTAGCGGGTGTGTGGACTGTGGGGATAGTGGCAGCCCCCACTTTGGACACTAAGACTAAGTAAAGTTAGGTTAGGGTAAGGTAATGCAAATTATCTACTCATAACATGATAAACAATTGAACAATAAACTACTGTACTATATTCCTTGAAGAAATAAAAACAAACAATTGTACATAAGGCTGCGGAAAGATTCTTTAGTGATACCCAAGTCATGGCCGGGATTCCGGGAAATCTATAAATGCACTGTAGGCGGTAGGCCTAGCTGCTGGCTGTACACTTATTAAATTGTACCGGTAATCTGGCTAAAAAGTTACCGGTATACAAAATGAGAACATAGAGGCAGGGTGCAGATCCCACTTTGGACACTAAGTTTGGACTTTGGTTAGGGTAAGTTATTGCAAATCTTCCACTCATAATATAAACTACAATAAAATAAGATACCAGTAGATAAGATACTACTGTAGCCTATTCTGCCTATAGCCTATACCTTAAAAACAAAAACAAACGGTAAGACTGCGAAAGTATTCTTCAGTGACAGGTCTACCCAAATCATGGCCGAAAACTCTATAAATGCACTGTAGGGTGGCAGGCTTAACCTAGGCTAGGCCTATACAGTACAGTACTGTACTGGTATAGTGTACACTCTTTATTAAATTGTGCCGGTACTTTGGCAGAAAATGTTATAAGAACATAGGCTAGCAGCAGACCTCACTTTGGACACTAAGTTAGGTTAGGTTAGGACTGTCTGTTACGTACCGTTCATAAGATCCTGTGTAGCGGCCCGCGGGAACTGTTTTTCAGATGCCTATTTACGGTACTAAGAAACATTGAACAATATCTTTAACCTAGCCTATCCTAACCTAACCTAACCTTAAATAACTAGTATAGCCTATTAGTGGAATATTTATGAATGTAAAATGTAAAAAAAAAATTGTAACATTACCAAATTATTGAGATATAGGCTAGCCTATGTACAGGTTCACCCCCCTTACACAGGATTATATCCGTACCGTTTCATAGGCTTCAGCTTATATACCGGTACCGTACCGGGTACCTAAAAAATAATGGTAAGGATGTAGTATTCGGGCGTAGGCTACCGCCTGCCAGGCCGTGCCTTGTTTACCTCTACTTGCATGTTCGCATCTATTTTGACTGTCGTGGGATACAATAATAGGTTGACCGTTGAGGAACTAGGCAGTAGGCTAGATGAGAATTTCAACAAGCCCTGGGGAGGGGCAAGGCGGTGGTGAGGGCTCCTCAATAAATCCTATTGGCGGCCCCTATTATCCCCTATAATCCCACGGCATGACGGCAAACTGTTATTGTCATAGGCTATAGCCTAGCCAGGGTGTCGAATGACGCTGTTTTTTTTTAGTGATAACACAAATGAACTTTCTGTATAATGATAAAAAAAAATAATCCTAGGCCTAGCCTACGTATTTTTATATTATTATTTTAAAAGTTAGACATCTAAAATAGGCCTAGGCTTAGGCCTACTGTGTTCCAAAACTCAAGAGTAGCCTAGGCTAGGTTAGCCTAGCCTTACAAAAAAACAAAAAAAAACAGGAATGTTGGTCTAGGCTAACTTTAATTTACACTTCCCAGGTCATTTTAACAGTTCTATTGCTTCTATATATCATATAATAAACCATAGAGTAAGTTTTTAATAACTAGAAAAAAAGGTCATCTTCTAAATAATTACCATAATTGAGGACCTTCGCCGTTCCCGGGTTAAGAGTGGGCTCTGAGTCTTAGCCTACCAGAACCAGATTCCCAGCTGCCTAGCTAACCTTATTTTTTACTGTCTTTAACCTCAAATCTTCCTTGATCTTCATTAGCCTATCAATACATTATACACAGCCCCACTAGTGGGGGCAGTCCTAAGATTGTTGGATAATGGGTTATCCTAAGCCTAATACGCCTAGCCTCAGCCTAGGCTACTCATTTCTGCTTCAAATCATCATTATCATCATAGGCCTAGGCTAATACAAGTAGGCCTAGGCTTATCTGAAAAAATAATATGCTTGGCTACTTATAAAATTGCTGTTTGGTGCTTGCTAGAAGTCAGGTTTATCCAAAGTATCACCTTGAACTTATACCTTATATATAATGAGTTCCCCAAGATTAATATGCAAAATTTTAGAATGTGTAGGGCACTCGCACTTCACATGAAGTCAATGTTATATTCCAGCCCCTTAATTCACTATATTTTCCACAAATATATCGGTAAATAACAGCTAAACACATTTCCAAGTG
Source organism: Paralithodes platypus (assembly GCA_032716605.1). Classification (NCBI taxonomy): domain Eukaryota; kingdom Metazoa; phylum Arthropoda; class Malacostraca; order Decapoda; family Lithodidae; genus Paralithodes; species Paralithodes platypus. The sequence goes on from JAVRFV010000312.1 coordinate 21,761, forward strand.
TTCCACAGTTGATTGGCGGCAAGCTAATTTGACGTCATCATTGGATTATTCTCGGAAACACCACATGGAAAACATAGCTGATATTGGTTCGTTGTTTTCCATTGATCCAACCACATATATACCCCTGAAAAACCAATAATTCATCATAAAATCGTACTAATTTATAGCTTACCTTATGCCTCAAGGTCTTGCGCTCTTTGTCAAACACATAAAATTGATATTCATTCACTATTTTTGAGAAATTAGAGACCCCATAAAATTAACACATACTGTACGAACAAATATCGTGTATTTTGGCGGGGGGTTAACTGGGATCATTTTTCATCAGAAAACTAACATAGCATAGCCTACGTGAGTTGCAGTTGGGATGTATGTACATTCTTAGATTGATATGCAGGATTCGAAGTTGCATAATAAATCGTAGGCAGTGTCCACCATTCTTTAACTGTCTTCGTGGTGCGATGCATAAGGTGTTGATTTTCGGTGTGAGCATCCTGGATTCGAATCCACGGACTGCCACATGTGTTTGTAAATTTCATTAATCGATTTTAGGAGTATAGTTGGTTGTTGGAAGGAACATAATAATTGATATTGGTTCAGGGGTAATTTATCGAGATGACTTCCCTAGTGGTTAAGGCCCCATTAATTGCTCTTTCCATTCACATATGCATAGCCTACGTGAGTTGCAGTTGGGATGTGTGTACATGCTTAGATTGATATGCAGGATTCGAAGTTGCATAATAAATCGTAGGCAGTGTCCACCATTCTTTAACCCGGGAACTGCGGGGACTCTTAAGAGTTCCCCCGGCGGACTGCGGGGAGACTCTTATGAGTGAGTGAAAAAAAAATCAACTTTTGACATCGGGAAAAAAAAAAAAATCTCAGTCCTCTACCTCCCCTCCTTCCCCACTTTCCTCCTCTCCTTCAGTTATCACCTATTTTCCCTGTTATTCCCTTATTCTGAGGTATATTTTCGTGCTAACATTAGCGAGTTGCAAGCAGGGTGTTGTCATCACTGATGGCAAGCGAGTGCAAGAGAGAGAGAGAGAGTATCGATCGACTGTGTCTCAGTGGCCTTGGGGGAAATTGGCGGGAAAGCAGTTTGCCTCACCCATACATTATACAACTCGCGGGCTATATCTCCGATTTTGACCATCCAAACGCTGTTTTCACTCGTTTTATTGTTGTTTCAGGTTAATACCTTTATAATCAACCCATAATAGGCGCATATGGATAAGTATTAATGCTATTAATGGCACAATGAATATTTTAGTGACGGAAACACCTCAAATACGTCAGCACAGGGGGACGTTTCCAATTACCCCCATGCGCACTTCAGAGGTTAACTGTCTTCGTGGTGCGATGCATAAGGTGTTGATTTTCGGTGTGAGCATCCTGGATTCGAATCCACGGACTGCCACATGTGTTTGTAAATTTCATTAATCGATTTTAGGAGTATAGTTGGTTGTTGGAAGGAACATAATAATTCAAACTTAAATTAATATTTTACATTATTCATTTCAGTGAAATTCAGTCAATATATTAAACACATGGAGTAGTTTAGTAAATACATACATACATACATAACATTTTAAGACTGAGTGTTCCACACATAAGTGCAGTTTCAGTCTCTTGTCCTAATGGCGGCGTTCCAGGCAACCCTGTTAAGGGCTGCTTCACTTGTCAAGTTCTTGGATTTGAGATCGGCGCGTATAGTCCGATCCCAGGTCTTCCTCGGTCCACCCCTTGGTGCAGCTCCCTCCACAATCACAGACCTGCATTTTGTCACCCAATTTTGTTCATCCATTCTCTCCACATGTCCATACCATCCCAGTCTACTTGTACGCATCACCTCGCTAATACTCTTTATACCTAAACGTCTCCTCAGCTCAACATTTGTTATTCTATCCTGTAGCCTGGCCCCACACATCCATCTCACCATTCTCATCTCATTACGCTCCATTCTGTTGACATCCTCTACTTTAACGGCCCATGTTTCTGAGGCATACGTCATTGCACTTCTAACACATGAGGCATACACCTTTCCCTTCAGGGGGAGAGGCATTCTTTTCATGGTCAGGATTGGCATCAATTCTCTGAACTTCCCCCAGCCACACCTAATTCTAGCAACAGTGGCAGCCTCGGCCCCACCACCGGCAGAGATGGTATCTCCTAGGTAACAAAACTTGTTCACCAGCTCCAAAGACTCATTTCCAAAATTCACAGCCACAGGATCATCACTTAACACAAGCTCGCCTTTGCACACTACGCACTCAAATTTCACTATTTCTGACTTATCCTTCGGCAGGGGCCCCTTTATTCTACTACAGCGCTTACTCCCATGGTGTACCCAACATCGACAGATGCTACATTGAATTGAGTTAACGCCCACTCCCTTTCCACACACTGCACATGGGTATGCACCGCTCTTTTCCACATTGCCTCGTCTCAAACTACAATGCATAACCTTGGTTTTGTTAATATTGACTCTTAAACCCTTGCTCGCCATGCCCTCTCTCCACTTTCTGAATTTGGCCTCAGCATCCTGCATACTGTCAGCTATTAGGACTAAATCGTCTGCATAAAACAGTTCCAACGGGAGTCCGCCTCTAAAAACTCTAGACAGCGCCTCCAAGACCATAATAAAGAGGAGGGGGCTTAACACTGAACCCTGATGGACTCCAACACGGACTGCGAATTCATCACTCAGTACACCTTTCACCCTCACCGAACTTCGCGAATCCTCATACATCTTCATTATCACACGCACCAGCCACTCTTCCACACCAAGTTTCCTCATAGCCCACTGTACAACATCTCTAGGTACCCTATCAAAGGCCTTCTCCAGGTCCACAAACACAAAGTAAAGATCCCTGCCTTTTAGTAGGTATCTTTCCTGTATCTGCCTGACTATGAAGATAGCATCGGTTGTACCACGTCCTGGCATAAAACCAAACTGCATATCATCAATAGAGATGCTTTGCCTGATCAAACCCTCAAGGACTCTCTCACAGACCTTCATGATTTGGTCAAGCATTTTCAGGCCCCTATAATTTCCTCTATCCAGCGCATCCCCTTTTCCTTTGTATATATTTACTATTACACTTTTGAGCCAATCCTCTGGGATTTTCTCATCTTTAATAATGGTGTTTATCAACTCAGTGACTAAGTTTACACCAATCTCCCCTGAGGCTTTTATCATCTCAGCGACAATGTCGGAGCAACCTGGAGCTTTACCGTCCTTCATTTTATTGATTGCGTCGCTCACTACAGCTGGTGCTATCAAAGGATAGCACCTTTGCATATATATATATACATAGTTTTAGATAAATACCTATTATTATCCTTTAACCCTCTCACCACGGAAGGGCTCTTGAACGACCATAAAAAAGCATATAACAGGTACCCGGAAGGGCTCTTGAACGCCCAGTGGTTGAAAGCCTGTGAGCTTCGTGTGCGAGGCGTCGGTCCGACGCATGTAAACAACAGCCGGCTGGACCGACGCCCCGCATCTCCGGCCACAAGAAGGAGAGCGTCGCTTGTTCGTGTGTGCCTGTATGTTGTTGTTAAGTATCGAAAAGCAGTGTAAAGTGGCTGTTTTGGCCATAAAGTTATCTCCAATGAAATCATCATCACAACTCAACCAGTTGACTTAGAGAGCTCTACTTAATGCCATTCTACAGGTAAATAACACAGCTACGCTTGGGAATGCGGGAAGCAGTCAGATTAACAAATATACGGTAGCCTAGCCTAGACGTTTTTCGGCCAAAACACACGGGTTTCGAGGAATATATATATAATACATAGCCGGGGCTGGAGAGTTAATCTACATATTATTGAGCATTCGAGTGCCAATAAAATTACGGTAGTTGTGTTCGTCTTGACTCAGCCTTCGGCGCAATATAACATCGGAGTGTAGGGGTACATTGGTTGTTTGTTTGTTTGTTTGTTTTAGCGGACTCTCCCATCCAGGAGTTCGTTCTATGAACGATGGCTGTTTCTTTATTGTAATTTATATTTGTTATATTGGTGCTAAAGTCAGTCACCTCATCCGAACCGAACAAGTTGTGTTTTCACAGTGTAAACAAATAGATCGCATGACTCGAGCTCTGGATTTATCCGTTTATATTTACATTAGTAGCTGCATTTGGACTTCAATACAGGTTGTTGTTGTTGTTGTTCCCCAAGCTGCCTGGCCGAACAGCCCCAAGGCCCCGAGCAAGGCCAAGGCCATAACTGAGCGCCCCCACAGAACCCTCCCTGCCTACCACAATAAAGCCTGAGTGACCGAAGCCACTCCATGGCGGGGAGCTGAGGAGGGTGCAGAAACGCCCGGGAAACCAAAGCCCCACCCATGGCCCTGTGCCCCTCAGCAATTATGAAGAGAAAGTTGAGGGGCAAAGGAAAAATGTGACGCTTTGGCTTCCAATCTTGGTAGATTAGGAGGTCAATCCACGGAAGAGACGCCGTCACTTGAGATCTAGATAATATATAAGTTAAAGGAACAGTCAGAGTAAGCTATGGGTATGGCAGAGATCGCTCAGTTCTCACTCTGATAGACCAGCCCATCACCACATGACTAGAACCCAATCCTCTCAGCATCTAGAAAGCCGCCTTTGGCGGGGGGATAGCTCCCCTATTTCAACCCATTTTGGGGTTGGGCACCCGCCGTCAATACAGTTGATATATAATAGTTCTAAGATCATAGCCAATGTAGAGTACAGTGTAGAGCAAAGCAACTATCGTTAGATGAGTATAATGTAGAAATAGAATGGCAGGTTTAGCGGGGCTCCCGGCCGCCCCGGGACAGTCACAGGCTCGCAGCCAATTTCAGTATCAATATTTTTTCAGATGTTAGGTTCCACGAAGAAAATGGGCGAATTTTGGCACACTGTATTCTAGCTGATTTTACGTATTGGATTTGTATTTTGAATACGTAAAATGTAATTAAAACTAGTTACTTATTACTTATGCTTGCTGTTTTTACGTATTGGGTTTGTATCTTAAACTAGGTCAGAAAATTATGTTTGTTCATCACTGCGAAAAAAAATCTGATTTTTAGTTTTTACGTATTGGAGTTGTAGGCCCTATCCTGAACCGGTAAAATCTAGCTGTTTTTACGCATTGGATCTGTATCATGAATACGTAAAATGTAACTAAAACTAGTTACTTATTACTTATTCTAGCTGTTTTTACTTCTTACAGTTTCTTACAGTAGATTTGTATTAGATTTGTATCTTGAATACGTAACATGTAACTAAAATTATTTACGGTATTGGTCTATAATTGCACCTATACGAGCTAAACAAATTATTATTGTAGTTAACAGGAAGGTACGACTAGGTAAGTGATGGGGTATAGGTGGCAATATGCGGAAATAGATTATAAGGGCATTTCGCCCCCTCTGAGTCTCTGACCCCTTACGAAAATCTACGGTTGGGCATACCTTGTTTCAGTTTCTTGTTGTTGACTCTACGATGGGTGTTGAAAAGTGAGCTCCTAGCTGATGCCATCTGGCTGTCAGTTTAAAATTAATTGTCTGTAATCTGGGGCCGTGGTGGTCAAGTGGTGAGCACGCTCGCGTGTGAATCTGAAAGACCCGGGATCGAATCCCTGCCACGGCGGACATTTAGTGGGTGCGGTAGTACGTCCTATCATGTTTCACATGCTTGCACCCAGTCAGGGGGACATCCTGACGACGTATACAGACAAAACACACATAACAAAGCCACTCCAACACCTTCCTCTCTCTCCAACACCCCTTCTCCCCTCTCAACACTCTTCTCTGAGCTATTGCCGATAAAAATGGCATGTTCAGTCCTGTACAGAATCGTAAGATTCAGAGTTGTAAAGATTCCAGGACGAGCTTATCAGCGGCGGATCCCCAGATCGACCGTGGTGATTGTCACCTAAACATCTACAAAATAAAACAATCGGCCAATCACAGTGACACATGTATGCCTTTATTGTTTTTGCCAATGAGCGATTTAATTGTCATGTATACGTCATTAGGTTCAACCAATCACCTTATTTTATTTATTTTTTCGCACACCATCCAACCCCTCCAACTAGCAGGTAGCCCTCAGTCTAAGCATGGCAGCAACTCAGTGTACCGGTGTACCGGGAAGAAATTGTACTTTCCCTTTTGGTATATGTTGTAAGGTTTGACTTAACTGTAAGACTTTTTCCCCTTCATTCACTCTTCCCTATACGGTATTTAAGGGAAATGTATTGCTTAAGAAGGGTTAAGTAACCCTTGTCTATGTAAAGAGGGAATTAGCCTAGATCAGGAGGAGAACTAATATTCTCAAATCTATCTAAAATACTTTCAAGCCTAATTTATCCTTTCACCCCTTTTGTTATTCCATGTAAAAATCCTTCCTTTTCGAATTTAGAGTAATGCCCCATTGTGTAAAAAGACAGCCAATTCCTACCCAAGCGACGCCACCCTTTGTGGTCACCCTCCCCTTTTTTGGCGGGATCCCTGGCACTGGCCCTCGGCCCCTCACTGTCGTGACCCCAGGCCTACGAGAGAGACACCTACCTACCCCTCAGTCTCTGTCATCATTCCCCGCTTCTTCTCCGGACTTAGGCTTCCTTTCCCTCCATTCAGAGGGAACCAGTTTGGGACGGAGTCGATGTGATGCTGAATTGCTGATGGTGGAGAATCGGAGATTCACCCCTCCCATTGGCTGAGTGCAGGATGCTGAACTCGTGTACTGTATGAGGGTTCAAGGACCGCAGGAAGACGTATGATTACCCCCTATACCCCAGGATACGGTAGGCCGAAGAGACGTAAAGGCAAGCCTGGTCGATATCGGTATCTAGCGGAATGGGGTGGATACAGACAGCAAGGTTCGAGTCCTACTCCTAGGTTAACCCGGGAACTGCGGGGAGACTCTTAAGAGTCAGAGAAAAAAAAATCAACTTTTGACATAGACAAAAAAAAAAAAAAAAAATTTTTTTTTTGGCCCCTGGGCCATGCAAAATCTCAGTCCTCTACCTCCCCTCCTTCCCCACTTTCCTCCTCTCCTTCAGTTATCACCTATTTTCCCTGTTATTCCCTTATTCTGAGGTATATTTTCGTGCTAACATTAGAAATCCGGTTACAGGGTGTGGTCATCACTGATAGCAAGCGAATGCAAGAGAGAGAGAGAAAGTATCGATCGACTGTGTCTCAGTGGCCTTGGGGGAAATTGGCGGGAAAGCAGGTTCCCTCACCCATACATTATACAACTCGCGGGCTATATCTCCGATTTTGACCATCCAAACGCTGTTTTCACTAGTTTTATTGTTGTTTCAGGTTAATACCTTTATAATCAACCCATAATAGGCGCATATGGATAAGTATTAATGCTATTAATGGTACAATGAATATTTTAGTGACGGAAACACCTCAAATACGTCAGCACAGGGGGACGTTTCCAATTACCCCCATGCGCACTTGTTAGGTTAAGAGACTGTCCCAGTACGGTAATGGATTGGTCCCAGGTTAATGGTATAGAGATAATTAGATATGGTACCAATCATACCAATGTTAAGAGTTGTAAACGGTAAAATGTTCCTTATATTAATATCAAGCTTAAGATTACTGCAATATGTTTATATATCCTCCCGTACCTATTTGGATCTAAATGTGTTGTCAGGATGGTAAATCGGAGCCGTCAGTATTAAATTGGTCTAAGAGTAGTACCAGTAGCCTAACCGAGAGTTAAAGTCTTGTCAGCCAACATTGAAGGTGAAGTTCTTGATTGGTCTTTACTAGCCTCCGATTTATCCTACTGTCCTAATATACCTGAATAATGAGCATGAGTCACGATTGCATGAAGATTAAGAAAACCATGGGGACGGCCAGTTCACCTGAAGATGGGCGATCAAATAATTCGAATGAATTACCGTTCCCAAAAACATCCTTGTGATATCTAGAAAGAAGAGAATATGCTAGGTCTCAGTGGGGTTTTTGTGGTTCTTTGGTCTTATCATCGTGTCGGAGTTGCAGTCTTTCCCCTTCCTCGAAGGATGTTGGATGTGGGTCAACCAAACAGGGTTGTCCTCTCGTTAATTAGAATGCAATAACGGGTTTGTCGTCATCTCTTCCTTTCTATCCTTGAGTACCTATTTTCCACCTTCGCAGCTTAATCTATCTTTTTCTGTCTTACCCTCTCTCTCTTGTTCGCAGCAGAAGAAGGGAAGTGAGGAATGAGATTATGAGAGATCCCCCCCCCCTTAGGTTATTTGGTTAGGTTAATGACAAAACTTGGCAGGCCCCACCCATTATACTAGGTTAGGTTAGGTTAGGCTAATATTAACCACATTCTTACTGGCTTTATCCACGTTGAAAAACACAAAAACCCGAGCCAACTTTCGAAATGAGGTTAGGCCTACTGTGATTTTGGACTCTGACAAATTGAAAAACCCGAGCCAAGTTTGGTCAAAACTTGGCTCGGGTTTTTCCATTTTCAGGTTTTGTTACTTTTAAATATTGTATTTTCAAAGTTCTTCCAATAGGCCCTATTACCCCTTTATTTACGCCTTTTACCCCGCAATTTCCCTGATCTTCATAGCCAGGGTGCCAAAACAGAAATTATCCAGTTCTGGATCATTTTACTAAGCTTACAAGGATCAACTTTGCGCGGCGTCTGCGGGGGGCGCAGCCCCCCGTTACATAACAGGGGGTCCGGCCGCCGGAGAAATTTTGAGATGTGAAGGTAAATATACGCACAATACATGCTCAAAATTTATTAAAAGGAATTAATAATATTGTAAGTAAAAGGGATGTTATGTATGTTTACTGGTGTTTAATCAGGATACTAGGGGAGCTGGCTGCCTGTACTTCAGTTTCAAAGAGATTCACTTCAGGTCCACTAATATAGGCATTGAAAACAGGTTTTTAAATTATTCTTAGCAGTCCCTGTTTTAGTTTTGTAACTTTTGTCCAATAAAGATTTCATGTATATTTGTTGTTGCATTCAAAGAACTATTACATACTTAATTTATATCCTTTCATATGATACATGAGTTACTATAGAGTACTGGTTAAAATACATACCGGTACCAAGTTTCAAGAATACACTTTGATTAGAACATTTGTTTGTCTATTATTTTCCCTGGGCCGAGTAAAAAATACCTGGGTAGGCTATTCCCATCTCGGGTTAAGTACAATCAGTAGGAACGTAGAAACTTACTTTAATTTTCACAACTTTAAAAGACTCAAGATTCTGCGAGGCTAATTCCGAAAATATTCAATCAAGTCTCCGTTACCCCCATGAAGTCAGGTTATAGTAATGACAAGACATACCAATAATATATGTTAGTTAGCGGGTGCGTGGACTGTGGGGATAGTGGCAGCCCCCACTTTGGACACTAAGACTAAGTAAAGTTAGGTTAGGGTAAGGTAATGCAAATTATCTACTCATAACATGATAAACAATTGAACAATAAACTACTGTACTATATTCCTTGAAGAAATAAAAACAAACAATTGTACATAAGGCTGCGGAAAGATTCTTTAGTGATACCCAAGTCATGGCCGGGATTCCGGGAAATCTATAAATGCACTGTAGGCGGTAGGCCTAGCTGCTGGCTGTACACTTATTAAATTGTACCGGTAATCTGGCTAAAAAGTTACCGGTATACAAAATGAGAACATAGAGGCAGGGTGCATATCCCACTTTGGACACTAAGTTTGGACTTTGGTTAGGGTAAGTTATTGCAAATCTTCCACTCATAATATAAACTACAATAAAATAAGATACCAGTAGATAAGATACTACTGTAGCCTATTCTGCCTATAGCCTATACCTTGAAAACAAAAACAAACGGTAAGACTGCGAAAGTATTCTTCAGTGACAGGTCTACCCCTATAGGCCTAATCCCACGGCATGACGGCAAACTGTTATTGTCATAGGCTATAGCCTAGCCAGGGTGTCGAATGACGCTGTTTTTTTTTAGTGATACAACTTTCTGTATAATGATAACAAAATAATAATCCTAGCCTAGGCCTAGCCTACGTATTTTTATATTATTATTTTAAAAGTTAGACATCTAAAATAGGCCTAGGCTTAGGCCTACTGTGTTCCAAAACTCAAGAGTAGCCTAGGCTAGGTTAGCCTAGCCTTACAAAAAAAAAAAAAAAAAATACAGGAATGTTGGTCTAGGCTAAGTTTAATATACACTTCCCAGGTCATTTTAACAGTTCTATTGCTTCTATATATCATATAATACACCATAGAGTAAGTTTTTAATAACTAGAAAAAAGGTCATCTTCTAAATAATTACCATAATTGAGGACCTTTGCCGTTCCCGGGTTAAGAGTGGGCTCTGAGTCTTAGCCTACCAGAACCAGATTCCCAGCTGCCTAGCTAACCTTATTTTTTACTGTCTTTAACCTCAAATCTTCCTTGATCTTCATTAGCCTATCAATACATTATACATAGCCCCACTAGTGGGGCTATATAGAAAATAGATATAGAAAAAGCCTATGATAGAGTAAACAGGGAACTGCTATGGAAAATAATGGCAAGGAGTGGAATACCAGAAAAGTATATAAACATCATAACATCGATGTACCAAGGAACAAAAGCGAAGTACGCGCTAGGAAATATAGAAACGGGATGGGTAGAAAGCAAGAGGGGGGTAAGGCAGGGGTGCGTATTATCGCCGTTATTATTTGCGTTATACATGGAAGAAATGACACAGAGGATGAAAAGAGTTGGGGAGGGGATTCAGATAAACAAAGAAAGACTGGGGGTACTGCTGTTTGCTGACGACGTAGTTCTGATGGCAGAAACGGGGGGAGGGTTGCAGAGACTACTAGAGGAAGCAACGAGATTCGGGGAGGAACTTGAAGTAAGATTTAGTAAAGAAAAGAGCCAGGTGATGAAAATGAATGGAGAGCTTCAAGAAGAAGAGGAATGGACACTGGAAGGAAACAGAATGAAGAAGACAAGGGAGTATAAATATCTGGGGGTAACGATCACGGAGAAAGGGTTTGAGAAGGCGAAAGGTGGGACAAATGCAACAATGGAATGGAAGACTATGGAGCGCGACAAGGCTAAGAGCGAATAGCTATGAAATAGTGCGAGGGCTGTGGAAAGGATTGGGAGTACCTGCAATAATGTACGGCTTAGAGGCGGTAGAAACAACAGAGGCGGAAACGAAGAAATTAGAAACGATACAGAATAAAATCGGGAGGACAGGATTGGGGGCAAATAAATACGTAGCTCAAGAAGCAATCCGAGGGGAGATGAGGTGGAGTACGTTTGAGGAAAGGATTGGGAAAGCGAAAGGGAAGTACAAAGTGAGACTAGAGGGGATGGAGGAAGATAGGTGGCCGGGGAAGGTATACAGATGGGAGCGAGCAAAGTAAATGGAACAGAGAGTGCAAAAAAAGATTGGGGAGGATAAATATAAAACAGGACCGGGTGGGGGGGGAATTTAGAAAAAGAAATGAGAGAGGGGAGTGGGTCATACTAGAGAATGGGAGGGGATGTGTCAGAGAGATAGAGAAGGGGATAAAGGAGGAGGGGAGAAGAAGATGGAGGGAGGGGGTAGAAAATAAAGCCACGCTGGCATATTATAGAGAGAAGGAAAAACCAGCTAGAGAACTGTACTATGATGGGGATGGGGATCGAAACTCCTATTTAAAGCAAGAACAGGATCGCTAGAAACGAATGAGAGAACAAGGAGATGGAATGGAGTGGGACCGCACTGCAGTCAATGTGAAATGGGAGGGGACCCAATAGTGGAGGATGTAGAACACATAGTAACCGAATGTACAAGATATAATGAGGAGAGAGAGGAGTTGGAGAGGTACATGAGGAATAGAGTTGGGGAGAGGGGGTGGGAGGAGATTAAGCAGAGGGAAGATAGAGGGGTGGGGGCGCTATTGGGGTTAACACAGGAGATGGAAACACAAGACATGGAGATGATGAAGAGGATATTGGAGAAAATGTGGAGGAAGAGAAGAGGGGGGGGGGGGGGGGGAGCGGAGGTGCGGGGGAAGGGGGAGGAAGTGAGGCGGGGGGGGGGTTTACACAAACCAAACAAAAACTGTCTCTAAACTATCCTTCTACTCTAAACTTTCCCTCCTACTAACGTTTCTGAGCCAGTACCGATACAAAGGTCAGCCCTGTGGATCTGCACGGTCTGCGGGCGGGTTCTAAAGAAGAAGAAGAAGAAGGGGGCAGTCCTAAGATTGTTGGATAATGGGTTATCCTAAGCCTAATACGCCTAGCCTCAGCCTAGGCTACTCATTTCTGCTTCAAATCATCATTATCATCATAGGCCTAGGCTAATACAAGTAGGCCTAGGCTTATCTGAAAAAATAATATGCTTGGCTACTTACAAAATCGCTGTTTGGTGCTTGCTAGAAGTCAGGTTTATCCAAAGTATCACCTTGAACTTATACCTTATATATAATGAGTTCCCCAAGATTAATATGCACAATTTTAGAATGTGTAGGGCACTCGCACTTCACATGAAGTCAATGTTATATTCCAGCCCCTTAATTCACTCTATTTTTCCACAAATATATCGGTAAATAACAGCTAACACATTTCCAAGTGTTCCACAGTTGATTGGCGGCAAGCTAATTTGACGTCATCATTGGATTATTCTCGGAAACACCACAATGGAAAACATTGCTGATATTCGTTCGTTGTTTTCCATTGATCCAACCACATATATACCCCTGAAAAACCAATAATTCATCATAAAATCGTACTAATTTATAGCTTACCTTATGCCTCAAGGCAGTGTGCCAAAATTCGCCCATTTTCTTCGTGATCCCGAACCTAACATCTGAAAAAATATTGATACTGAAATAGGCTAAGAGCCTGTGACTGTCCCGGGGCGGCCGGGAGCCCCGCTAAACCTGCCATTCTATTTCTACATTACACTCATCAAACGATAGTTGCTTTGCTCTACACTGTACTCTACATTGGCTATGATCTTAGAACTATTATATATCACCTGTATTGAAGTCCAAATGCAGCTACTAATGTAAATATAGACGGATAAATCCAGAGCTCGAGTCATGAGAGCGATTTGTTTACACTGTGAAAACACAACTTGTTCGGTTCGGATGAGGTGACTGACTTTAGCACCAATATAACAATATATATTACAATAAGGAAACAGCCATCGTTCATAGAACGAACTCCTGGATGGGAGAGTCCGCTAAAACAAACAAACAAACAACCAATGTACCCCTACACTCCGATGTTATATTGCGCCGAAGGCTGAGTCAAGACGAACACAACTACCGTAATTTTATTGGCACTCGAATGCTCAATAATATGTAGATTAAAAGATAATAATAGGTATTTATCTAAAACTATGTATATATTAACTAAACTACTCCATGTGTTTAATATATTGACTAAATTTCACTGAAATGAATAATGTAAAATATTAATTTAAGTTTGAATGTTAGTTTTCTGATCTAATCTGATCTTAATTAAACTCCCACAAAATACACGATATTTTTTCGTATGTGCTAATTTTATGGGGTCTCTAATTTCTTAAAAATAGTGAATGAATATAAATTTTATGTGTTTGACAAAGAGCGCAAGACCTTGAGGCATAAGGTAAGCTATAAATTAGTACGATTTTATGATGAATTATTGGTTTTTCAGGGGTATATATGTGGTTGGATCAATGGAAAACAACGAACGAATATCAGCAATGTTTTCCATTGTGGTGTTTCCGAGAATAATCCAATGATGACGTCAAATTAGCTTGCCGCCAATCAACTGTGGAACACTTGGAAATGTGTTAGCTGTTATTTACCGATATATTTGGAAAAATAGAGTGAATTAAGGGGCTGGAATATAACATTGACTTCATGTGAAGTGCGAGTGCCCTACACATTCTAAAATTGTGCATATTAATCTTGGGGAACTCATTATATATAAGGTATAAGTTCAAGGTGATACTTTGGATAAACCTGACTTCTAGCAAGCACCAAACAGCGATTTTGTAAGTAGCCAAGCATATTATTTTTTTCAGATAAGCCTAGGCCTACTTGTATTAGCCTAGGCCTATGATGATAATGATAATTTGAAGCAGAAATGAGTAGCCTAGGCTGAGGCTAGGCATATTAGGCTTAGGATAACCCATTATCCAACAATCTTAGGACTGCCCCCACTAGTGGGGCTATGTATAATGTATTGATAGGTTAATGAAGATCAAGGAAGATTTGAGGTTAAAGACAGTAAAAAATAAGGTTAGCTAGGCAGCTGGGAATCTGGTTCTGGTAGGCTAAGACTCAGAGCCCACTCTTAACCCGGGAATGGCGAAGGTCCTCAATTATGGTAATTATTTAGAAGATGACCTTTTTTTCTAGTTATTAAAAACTTACTCTATGGGGTATTATATGATATATAGAAGCAATAGAACTGTTAAAATGACCTGGAAAGTGTATATTAAACTTAGCCTAGACCAACATTCCTGCATTTTTTTTTTTTTTTTTTGTAAGGCTAGGCTAGGCTAACCTAGCCTAGGCTACTCTTGAGTTTTGGAACACAGTAGGCCTAAGCCTAGGCCTATTTTAGATGTCTAACTTTTAAAATAATAATATAAAAATACGTAGGCTAGGCCTAGGCTAGGATTATTATTTTTTTATCATTATACAGAAAGTTGTATCACTCAAAAAAACAGCGTCATTCGACACCCTGGCTAGGCTATAGCCTATGACAATAACAGTTTGCCGTCATGCCGTGGGATTATAGGGGTAGACCTGTCACTGAAGAATACTTTCGCAGTCTTACCGTTTGTTTTTGTTTTCAAGGTATAGGCTATAGGCAGAATAGGCTACAGTAGTATCTTATCTACTGGTATCTTATTTTATTGTAGTTTATATTATGAGTGGAAGATTTGCAATAACTTACCCTAACCAAAGTCCAAACTTAGTGTCCAAAGTGGGATATGCACCCTGCCTCTATGTTCTCATTTTGTATACCGGTAACTTTTTAGCCAGATTACCGGTACAATTTAATAAGTGTACAGCCAGCAGCTAGGCCTACCGCCTACAGTGCATTTATAGATTTCCCGGAATCCCGGCCATGACTTGGGTATCACTAAAGAATCTTTCCGCAGCCTTATGTACAATTGTTTGTTTTTATTTCTTCAAGGAATAGTACAGTAGTTTATTGTTCAATTGTTTATCATGTTATGAGTAGATAATTTGCATTACCTTACCCTAACCTAACTTTACTTAGTCTTAGTGTCCAAAGTGGGGGCTGCCACTATCCCCACAGTCCACACACCCACTAACTAACATATATTATTGGTATGTCTTGTCATTACTATAACCTGACTTCATGGGGGTAACGGAGACTTGATTGAATATTTTCGGAATTAGCCTCGCAGAATCTTGAGTCTTTTAAAGTTGTGAAAATTAAAGTAAGTTTCTACGTTCCTACTGATTGTACTTAACCCGAGATGGGAATAGCCTACCCAGGTATTTTTTACTCGGCCCAGGGAAAATAATAGACAAACAAATGTTCTAATCAAAGTTTATCCTTGAAATTTGGTACCGGTATGTATTTTAACCAGTACTCTATAGTAACTCATGTATCATATGAAAGGATATAAATTAAGTATGTAATAGTTCTTGGAATGCAACAACAAATATACATGAAATCTTTATTGGACAAAAGTTACAAAACTAAAACAGGGACTGCTAAGAATAATTTAAAAACCTGTTTTCAATGCCTATATTAGTGGACCTGAAGTGCATCTCTTTGAGACTGAAGACTGAAGTACAGGCAGCCAGCTCCCCTAGTATCCTGATTAAACACCAGTAAACATACATAACATCCCTTTTACTTACAATATTATTCATTCCTTTTAATAAATTTTGAGCATGTATTGTGCATATATTTACCTCCACATCTCAAAATTTCTCCGGCGGCCGGGGGGCTATGCCCCCCGGACCCCCTGTTATGAAGCGGGGGGCTGTGCCCCCCGCAGACGCCGCACAAAGTTGATCCTTGTAAGCTTAGAAAAATGATCCAGAACTGGATCATTTCTGTTTTGGCACCCTGCCTCAAGGTCTTGCGCTCTTTGTCAAACACATAAAATTTATATTCATTCACTATTTTTAAGAAATTAGAGATCCCATAAAATTAGCACATACGAAAAAATATCGTGTATTTTGTGGGAGTTTAATTAGGATCAGATCAGATCAGATCAGAAAACTAACATTCAAACTTAAATTAATATTTTACATTATTCATTTCAGTGAAATTTAGTCAATATATTAAACACATGGAGTAGTTTAGTTAATATATACATAGTTTTAGATAAATACCTATTATTATCCTTTAATCTACATATTATTGAGCATTCGAGTGCCAATAAAATTACGGTAGTTGTGTTCGTCTTGACTCAGCCTTCGGCGCAATATAACATCGGAGTGTAGGGGTACATTGGTTGTTTGTTTGTTTGTTTGTTTTAGCGGACTCTCCCATCCAGGAGTTCGTTCTATGAACGATGGCTGTTTCCTTATTGTAATATATATTTGTTATATTGGTGCTAAAGTCAGTCACCTCATCCGAACCGAACAAGTTGTGTTTTCACAGTGTAAACAAATCGCTCTCATGACTCGAGCTCTGGATTTATCCGTCTATATTTACATTAGTAGCTGCATTTGGACTTCAATACAGGTGATATATAATAGTTCTAAGATCATAGTCAATGTAGAGTACAGTGTAGAGCAAAGCAACTATCGTTTGATGAGTGTAATGTAGAAATAGAATGGCAGGTTTAGCGGGGCTCCCGGCCGCCCCGGGACAGTCACAGGCTCTTAGCCTATTTCAGTATCAATATTTTTTTCAGATGTTAGGTTCGGGATCACGAAGAAAATGGGCGAATTTTGGCACACTGTTCATAGCCCTCCCCACTATTTTTCCTAAGTTGAAAAAGTAGATAGCCTAGGCCTAACCCAAGCCAACTTAGGCTAGCCTATATTTCATTTCGTCTTTAACCCCACATTTTCCCTGTACTGCATAGCCCTCCCCACTATCGGGGGCCGTATCAGTTCACATCTAGCCTAGATTGATAGACTTTGGGGAATGGGGTGTATCTCTATAATGCAGCATTTCCTCAAGAAATAAAGATTCAAAACACACAAATCACATGCAAACATAGCAGAAAAGTAAAGTTTTAGGCTAGGCCTATAGGCTAGGGCCTAATTAAAACTCATATTGGTGCAATTATAGGGTCAATATAGCCTACTTTTTATCCCCGGGAAAAAAATAAAAAATCTTGGGTTTTTTTTTTTTCTTGGATTTTTTTTTTTTTATTAACCTAACCATAAAACCTAACCATAAAACCTAACCTAACCTAACCTAAATGTATTTGGGGGCTATTAGGTTAGGTTAGGTTAGGTTTTTTGGTTAGGTTAATGACCAAAACAAAAAATCCCAAGAAAATAAATGAAAAATCCCAAGATTTTTTTTTTTTCCCGGGGATAAAAAGTATATAGAAATGAAGCATATGATGATAGGAACCCAAAACTACCATTATAATTTTGCTACCTATATTGTAGCGCCTCCTGTATATTGACCAATTATAGAAATTTACCTTATTTAGGATAATTATTACTTATTGATATGAAGTGCCAACAAGGAACCAGTAAAAAGTAAATAAGTAACTAGCCTAACTTCAGTGCGCTTCCTTGAATGCTACCAAAATATGAGCAGAATGAATACCGGAAAACTACCTTATCATCAGATGTTAATTTCATGGTATATTAGAGCTTATATAAATAATATGGGCCCAGTGATTATACTACATAATAATCTTACCTGTTAGGTAGAGGAGAGAATCTTATAGAAGGCTGGATGGCGGTGATAATAGACGATTAATTCGATCTATTGACGAATTTGACGGAGAACTTCTTTCTCGTTTGTTTACTTTGAGGGAATTAAATGACCGCGGGGTTATTTACAACCGAGAACCTACCTCGGTTGATAATTATTAATTTCCAAGTCATAGCATGGCATTGATATAAGTTGATCAGATGTATTATAACTAACCAAAATAGAGCATATAATTCAAACACATACTTCTATTATACATATGTATATAGTTAATATAACTGGATGGCTAAATTAGAAAATGGAGTAAGCTGATGTGATAGAAAACGTAAATTAGATGGGTAACTAAATTGTAAGAATTGAATCTTAATACTGACGATATTCGACAAGCT
Organism: Paralithodes platypus; assembly: GCA_032716605.1. NCBI lineage: Eukaryota > Metazoa > Arthropoda > Malacostraca > Decapoda > Lithodidae > Paralithodes > Paralithodes platypus. Next base: position 39,978 of record JAVRFV010000312.1, read on the forward strand.
GCGAGAACTCTGGAATTTTGCCATTGTTGTTGCTTGGCCCAATGTAAGAGCAGGGGCAGGTGGAATTCTGCCTACCAGAAATTCTTGGAGTTGCCGTGCCTGACACGTTGTTTTGTACAGTAAGCGACCTAGCTGCTGGGCCCTGTCAATGGCGATATCCCGCAGTTTTTCACCTACCCTCTCCATCAATAATTCTTAATTATTAGCTATATGTCGTACTTTCTATAGCTGACACACATTACAGTCATTGCATATTGATGCTCATTATATATTAAAGTCACCCATAATATTTAATAACATATGTAGGCTATATATATTATATATATATATATATATATATATATATATGTATATATATATATATATAAGGAAGAAGGTATTTTCGCGCTTTTTTTTATGATAGTTCATCATCCTTATAATTTTGCTTTTAGTAATTTCTTGCTACATATGGACATTTCCACAACTACTGTACTATATAAGCACTTAGTGTAGCCATCTAGTACAGTATATAGTAAAAACATGGAGAATCGTAAGAAATTGTGATAAACTTAAAACTTTGCATAGCCTAGGTGTTGAGTATTGTTGATGTTGACAGACGTAGCTCTGGCGCTACTTCGGAAGCGTCCACCAGAGGTCTCCGGTGAATTCCTGGTAGGGGGTTGCATGCACTGAAATCGAACGGGTTGATCAAAATTAGAGGCCCATCCCTGAACCTAGGGGTGGCTGTGTTCGTGGGTCGGCCTCGATTTGGAGTGTTGGTGGGTGGAAAGACCCTGTACGGAGCATTGTTATGGTGGTACACCCTATTGTAAGAGTGTGGGCGGACTTGTTGCCGTGTTGGCTGTATCTGCCCGTAGTTGGGCGGGGCTCCTGATCTCCGTCCTCCTTGGGGGTGTGTGGGGAATCTCTTGATGGCTCCCACTGTGGAGGTCTTAGGTCTGGTGGCTAAGAGTTTCCGGATGTTTATCAGGTCCCGGTCATATCCTACGGGGTCGTGGTGTAAAGTCAGTGAAAGTAGGCTAGCCTAAACAGACCTCGGATGCGGAAATACCCTGAGCCGAACAGGCCAAGTGGGATATCTATTGGTCTAAACTGGTAAGGTGTCTGCCTCACACCCAAGGGTCGAGAGTTCGTACCCCCACCAGGGCATGATGTTTTCGTGAGGCTATTTCCGCATTTAACGAAGTTTAGGTGTGTTGGTAAAATTGTTCAGATGGTCGAGAGTAAGATCGGAGCTCCATAAATCCTCTTTCGGGTATGGTGTAAAAACCGATCCCCACAGGACAAGGAAGAGGATAGGAGAGAGCAGGGAGTGTTGTGAGACTCGATAGGGTTGGGTTGTGGAGTTGCCAGACGCCCAAGCGAGTTGCCAACTGGGCAGTTAGTAGGTACGTGTATGCATCGCTCAGTGAAGTTGACTCACCATTCCCGTTCATCTCTCTGACGGACTCTCGGTCGATTCGGCTCAAGCTTGTTCCTCTCTTTTCGTTCCTCTCTGTTCGGAGCTTTCGCTTCCCGGAAGGTGAAGTAGTGTAAAGTCAGTGAAAGTAGGCTAGCCTAAACAGACCTCGGATGCGGAAATACCCTGAGCCGAACAGGCCAAGTGGGATATCTCTATTGGTCTAACTGGTAAGGTGTCTGCCTCACACCCAAGGATCGAGAGTTCGTGCCCCCACCAGGGCATGATATTTTCGTGAGGCTATTTCCGCATTTAACGAAGTGTAGGTGTGTTGGTAAAATTGTTCAGATGGTTGAGAGTAAGATCGGAGCTCCATAAATCCTCTTTCGGGTATGGTGTAAAAACCGATCCCCACAGTGGATGGTGAAGGGTTCCCTAATAAACGCAGGCAACGCTCGTAGTAATGTGTTGAAGATATGCTATTGATGTTGCAGAGTGGTCTGGAGAGGGTATGCAGATCTAACATTCTGAGCTAGAAGTCAGAGGTTGGTGTCTAGGTCTCCCTCATATTTGATGTCGTCCAATTTGGTTAGGGCGATGACATAGCCCAAGGGTGGTTGGACCGCATTGATTACGATCTACCGGAACTGTATCCTACCCAGGCGAGGTCAGGGGTAACTTGTCCGGCTACCAGGTACACAGCCTTTCCCAGGTGAGTTAGTAGGACAGCAATTTTTTATTGGTCTGTTTGATAAGCCGGCTGAGCACTGGATCAACCATATCCAGATATGTCAGTATGTCATAAGTGTCTGCCTCATACCTCGTGTCCTCGTATGGAAATGTGTGAATGATTTGCCATGATGACTTATGTGATAAAACGCTCTATTTCCTTCTATTCTTGTGCCGACTGGCCTTTTCCTCCCGAATCAAGAACCACCGTCTGCCGCCAATGTTATACCAGGATTTTACTGGGGTTGTATTGACTAATTAGGTAGGTTCTTACTTGACTGGGGAAAATGAGACCAACACGAACACAAGTACGAAGGTAATAGAGGAAAATATAACACAGAGTATAAACATAGATTGTTCTCATTTGACAGTAACATATGATTAAAAGTACAATGTTACATACATGGAAAGGTAATTGTGTAACAGCACGATCGAGGATCCACTAGGCGCCTCAAGGGGTAGATGTTGGGCAGGTGCCAACGGTCTCTGAATATGCGGCTGCGTTGTATTCCCGACGACGTCCTGGTCTGTGGTGGTAATCTTGCCGTGTGATGGTTGCAGAGTTAGTGAAGGCTTCCTTGAGGATCTTCTGAAGAACTTTGATGTCGAGGTCTTATTTGAATACGAGCCATTTCACCAGTGTCTTACGCTCTCATATCGTAGGACTTAAGTAGGGAGTCGTTTCACCAGTGTCTTACGTCCTCCACTACGAGTCCTTGACCTAGACTTCCTACAGGATTCCCTGGAAGAACTTCGATGTTGGATTTTGGGTTTATATGAGTAGCCTACGAGCCGTTTCACCAGTGTCTTATGCTCGTATCATAGGACTTAAGTGGGAAGTTGTTTCACCAGTGTCTTACACCCTCCACTACGAGTCCTTAATAATAATAATAATTGAAATGCTGGGTGCGAATTTATTTATTTATATTTATTTATATAATTACTGAGTGTATAATAATTCATGTGGGCAACTATACCTACACTCCAGCGGTCTGCCAATGAACAGGAAAAACATTGTTAGTAAACTTTCGGTGGGATAATTATGGAGAGGCAGACCATTTTTCTGGACCCCCTTCTCCCTCGTGTTTAGTCCCATTAGTTTTGAGATTTTTAGATGTTCGGCCCATTTGTTTGGCGATTTTAAGAAATTTCGTCCCATTTCGTTATATACTCCAAGACCTATCGTACCATTTAGGTGTCGATATTTTCCTGGCAAGCGATAGCGAGCCTGTAATTGTAAGAGGAACCGGCCTTCGGCCGGGAAATTTTTCTATCAAAAATTGTACAAATGTATCTTGAGGGGGGGGGGGGGGTCCTAGGGAACGTGTTTTCTAAGTTTGAGGGATGTCTAGCGAGGAAACTAAGAATTTATGAATGAATGTATTTATAGGCCAAAAAAAAAAAAAAGTGTCCCCTTAAATTACAAAACTGCAAATCTTAGACGTCCCCTCATCAAAATCCAAACAGCAATCCTTCGTGGACTGGACCTCCCTAACTTTGGATTTCTAACCATTAAGGGGGGATGGTTCACTTTTTGGGCGATTTTTGCATGTATTAATTATTTTTCTAGGGTTCCTCCCTAGACCTCCATAATTTTTGCATGTATTCTTTACTTTTCTAGTTTCCTCCCTAGGCCTCCATCATATTTAAAAAAAAACATCCATTAGATCCCCCTTCTAGATTAATTTGCAAATTTTTCGGTAGAAAAATGTCCCGGCTGAAGGCCGGTTCTTCCATCATTACAGGCTCACTATTGTTCGCCAGGGAAAAAATCGACACCTAAATAGCACGAAAGTTCTAAATATTGACGTAGAAATGGGGTGAAAGGTCTTAAAATTGACTAACTAATGGGGCAAACATCTTAACATCTGAAAACTAACGGGGCTAAACACGAGGGAGAAAGTGGTCCAGAAAACCGGCCCATCCCCCCTTAAAGCATCAATTAGTACAGAGTAGATACAAAAAAAAAAAAGTAACAGGAATTCATGTGTTGGCTAATTGACCACTTGCGAGTTTCAGGCTATTAGGAAGTTGGAGCTGTAGACGATATTAAGCAGAAATACCAGCTAAAATACAGTCTTAGTACATTTATAAATACATATAAATTAATTTCCCATACTTTTTATCCATCACAAACCTACATTGTTATTGCTTTTCCATTTTATATCGATGTCTACGGCTCCAACTTCCTTATAGCCTGAAACTCACAAGTGGTTAATTGGGTAGTAAATGATAGAACCGAGTAATGTTATTTATGTATTTTATTAGCTCTTCGACAATGATAGTCACAACAACGTGGAGTATTAGTTAAGGGAGCCCACCTCGCTTTGTTTTCTCTTTCTCTCCCTCTCCCTTTGGCTTGTATCCATTCGGCCCCATTCAGCCTACTGTTTTAAGACGTTTACCCCCATCCAGGTGTCAATATTTTCCACGAGCCAGCATATATATATTTTTGTTTTGACAGAAAGTTAAATTTGTAAATTTTTCGATGGAAAATGTGTCCGGCGAAGCCGGATTTCTCCATACAATGCTGGCTCGCGGAAGATATCGACACCTGGATGGGGACAAACGTCTTAAAACAGTTGGCTGAATGGGGCCAAATGGATACAAGCCAGGGAAAGAGAGAAAAGGAGAGAAAGATAAAAAAAAAAGACGGTTAACAATATTCAGGTTATGTAAACACCACCATTTACTTCACTTTCCTTGATTTAAGCATCTGCATCCTAACTAAATTCAATGAAGTTAAGTCAAAATGGTAATTAATTTTGCTACGTATCTTTCTTAACTTTTTGGGAAAATTATCTGATAAACAAAATAATGATGTCAGCAAAATGTGATTACTATTACAAGACATCTACGCAAGGAGCCTATTAGACACACCCCTTCTCCCCTCTCTACACTCTTCAGAAAAATAGGAAAAGTAGAATGTAGATACGAGGTGCCGTTGTAAAGGCTTATCCCTCAATACCTTCACCTGACCTGACCACACCCAATAGGCAAGTGGTGAGGTAAATGTTGATGTAAACTTACCTTGGAGTATTAGCAGTCATTTATATATTGCACATAATGCCCTAATATAATACTGGTGGTTTGGTACCGTACTGCAGTCAACGAAAGGGGATTTGGTTTTCATCTTGCACTGGTGTCCAAAATTTTAGCCACATTGAACTTATCTAAAAATATTTTAGCCACATTGGACTTATCTAAAAACTAATGGTATGATGTGTGTTGCATAATGTCAAGTCTGATAACTTAAACTAGAAGCCAACATAATGCGCACATTAAATAATCTAATTAACTATTCTAATTATAATAAACAACTTAGGTACTTGAAAAATGCCACCAACTCTTGCAGGGAGCTCAGGAACACGACTCACATGCTCAAGACTTCCAGCCAATAAAGTTGTATATACCCATTGTCCAACACAGTGAGACAATGCCCAACTACGTACGGTAAAATAGAAACTGGGGCTAAGGGGAGGAAGACCGTTTTTCTGGACCCCCTTCTCTCTAATGTTTAGCCCCACTAGTTTTGAGATTATAAGACGTTCGGCCAATTAGTTTGGCAATTTTAACACCTTTCGCCCCATTTCGTTGTAAATTTTAAGACCTTTCGTGCCATTTATGTGTCTATTATTTCCTGGCAAGCGATAGCGAGTCTGCAATTTTAAGAGGAACCGGCCTTTGGCCGGTACATTTTTCTACCGAAAAATTTACAAATTTATCTTGAAGAGGGGTCTAGGGGGTGTTTATCTAAGCTTGATGGAGGTCTAGGGAGGAAACTAAAAAAAATATATGAATATATGAATGAATAGACCAAACAAACGGTCAGTCTCCCCTTAAGATGGGAAGCTGGTACAGTCGCGGCCAAAGATAATCGGTACAATATTTGGAAGAATATATTATTCGATACCGGTACAATTGGCAATATTTAAGGGGAGATTTCCACTAGAGGGATTTTTTTTCTGGATCCCCCCTTCTCCCTCATGTTTAGCCCTATTGCTTTTTGCGTTTTGAGACGTTCGCCCCATTAGTTTGGCAATTTTAAGAACTTTCGCCCCATTTCTGTCAATTTTAAGACCTTTCGTGTCATTTGGGTGTTGATATTTTCCTGGCGAGCGATAGCGAGCCTGTAAATAAAGAGAAATCGGCCTTCGGCCGGGAAATTTTTCTACCGAAAAATGTACAGGTACATTTTGAGTGGGGGTCTAGGGAGTGTAATTTTAAGCTTGATGAAGGTCTAGGGAACACACTAAATACCTCCCCTTAAATATATTACTTGAGTTACAAAATATCAAACGACTTTGTTTCACGAGTCAGTGTTTATTGCCTCGTGTTTAGCGTCATGCTATTGACAGATATTCGTGGCCACGATTATACAATCAAAAGCCAAAGTTCCTTTTCAACTCTCATAATTATGAATAAAGTCAAATATAGGAGTATTGTAATCTTAAAACAGGATTTACACTCCCGTCCTTCTTCCTGCACTAACTATTATGATGTAACTGTGCAAGGAAGCAAGATGTATTTATTTTTGTATTCAATTATGTAGGCAAGAACTTTAACTTTTGCATATACGCTGGATAATATCTCAGGCTGTAGGGGAGATTGTTGTCACTGGAGTTGTCTCCTCCTCCTCCTCCTGGGGTTGGGTCTCCTCAGGTTTAATCGTCTGTGTATTCTCCTCTGCCGCCTTCAGTTCCTGGATGGTGCTGGTCGTGGTTGGGGTTGGGGTGGTGGTGGTGGTGGTGGTGGTGGTGGGGGTCGGGGTGGTAGTGGTGGTGGTGGGGGTCGGGGTTTCGGATTTGAGGATTGGAGGGGACGCGAGTTGAGTGAGCTTGTCTGAGAGCGTGAGGAAGGCCGCTTTAGTTACGTCGTGGTTCTCTGTGATGGTGTGTTGTAGGACGGACATGGCATCACGTAACATGGACACCTCCTCCCGCAGAGCATCTAGGCCTGAGCAGGAGCCACCGCCGCTCACCCGGGAGTGGGCTGTAACAGATAGATATATTAAATATTTCACATGCAAATCTTATTGATAAGCTCATTTAAGGGGACATGGGCTGCTTTTCTGGTCCCTTTTCTCCCTCATGTTTAGCCCCATTAGTTTTGAGATTATAAGACGTTTGGCCCATTAGTTTGGCGATTTTAACACTCTTTGCCCAATTTAGTTGTCAATTTTAAGACCTTTCGTGCCATTTAGGTGTCTAATTTTTCCTGGCGAGCGAAAGCGAACCTGTAATTTTAAAAGGAACCGGCCTTTGGCCGGGAAATTTTTCTACCGAAAAATTTACAAATTTATCTTGAAATGGGGTCTAGGGGGTGTTTTTCTTAGCTTGATGGAGGTGTAGGGAGAAAACTAGAAAAATAATGAATACATGCAAAAATCGCCCAAAAAGTGAACCATCCCCCCTTAAATAGTTTGGCAGAAGACTAAATGAAATTCAACACATTGCATAACTAGATTATATTTGTTCAAGCAAACTTTGATATCACCTGATTTTATATTCTTCATAAAATCTGCATTATATTTCTACTTCTTTTTCCATATCATGCTCAGAAAATCTACTCGCTTTTTTTCTCTTTCTCTCCCTCTCTCTTTGGCTTGTAACCATTCGGCTCCATTCAGTCTACTGGTTTAAGACGTTTACCCCAATCCAGGGGTCAATATTTTCCTGGCGAGCCATAGCGAGCCAGCATATATATATATATATATTTGTTTTGACAGCAAGCTAAATTTGTAAATTTTTCGATAGAAAATGTCTCCGGCGTAGCCGGATTTCTCCATACAATGCTGGCTCGCTATCGCTCGCTATCGCTCGCCAGGAATAAATCGACACCTGGATGGGGATAAACGTCTTAAAACAGTTGGCTGAATGGGGCCGAATGGATACAACCGAGAGAAAGAGAGAAAAGGAGAGAAAAAAAACAGGTGACCCCCCTTAAAAATGTAGTTCATGTAAGCACTGTGAACCCCAACTTACGCAAGACAGTGAGGGCAGCCTGGCCGTAAGCGTAGCCCAAGGTGGAGGAGGCGTTGCAGGCATAGTTACCCATGTCTGTCAGGGCAGCGTCAGTGATGGTTAGGCTACCATCACGGAAACGACGACGGTGGTGGCTCGCTGAAATAAACACATACATATATCCTATTATTAGTTGTCACATATACATACATAACATTATTTATTCATTTACCATGATTTACGTAATTTTTTCCATGTGTATGAAGGAGACAAAAGGCAGGTTGCCTGTGACGAGTGTCTCTCACAAAGCCAAATAGTGACATAGCCAAATTGTTGTCAAAATGCCTGGACGCACAAAGTTTAAAGCAGTTTAATTCATAGGATGAAGGAAACATTGATTGAGGAAGAGAGTTCCAGAGTTCACTTGGTGAGTAGAAAAAAGACAGAAACTTCGCCAACTCTTGGGTTGGAAAGGTGGACAGAAGAGGAGTGGGACTGTGTTGAAAGCCGGGTGCCTCGCACTCACCGCAAGGGAGGGGGTATGCACTGAGAGAGATCTAAAGAACACTGATTGTTGTAATTGCGATAGTAGAGTGAAAGAGAGGCAACATTGCGGTGTGTAGAAAGAGATTATAGGGAACTAGTAAGAGGAAACAATGCTTTTGACTCAATTATTTCAAGAAGTGTGGTATGGGTGGAACCTCCTCACACATGGAAACAATACTGAATACATGAGTGCACTGTACCCCGATACATTGCTAGAAGCAGTGCAGGGGAGAAGAACCAACGGAGATGGTTGATCACATCTAACTTTTGGGAAGCTGTTTTAGGCTTTAACCTGTGGCAGAGTGGTCTTGCCACTGGACTGGTAATCCAATGGACCCGGGTTCGAATCCCAATATGTCAATGGGAAGATATTATTGGGATGGAATTTGTGCTGTACTTAGTTTCAGTGCATTACCACAGCACACCGAAATGCCAAAACAAAATACCCTCATTGTTCCCTGATTAAATAGCATTGTATGAATATTCCCACATTCAAAATATGCTACAGGGGGGCAATGCCTAGTGAGTTAATTGCTCAATAGGTTGCGTTCTGAGAGTGAGGGTCCGAGCCTGGGGGGTAAGACTGTGAAGCGCAGGGGCGAAGCAGCTTCAGAGATGGAGTCGAGTTAGAGCCGTGAATGGGTGCTTCGCATGTCTCACTCCCTAGACTGGAACAAGACCTCATGGGCCTCACCGTGTTCAGCGGTAGAGTGTAAAAGGCTATCAGCCAATGCCCGAGAGGGAGTAGTTGGAATATAGAAAAAAAAAAAAAAAAAAAAAAATCTATACTGCTCCACCATACACCTTTATCATATCTCTACTCCCTTACACTCTTCTAACAAACACCTTTATCATATTTGTACTCCCTTACACTCTTCTAACAAACACCTTTATCATATTTGTACTCCCTTGCAGTCCTCCATCTCCAACCATTATTTTGATGTTTGTACTCTTATATTATTATTTTTTTTTTGGGGGGGGGGGGGCTCGACCAAAAAAAAATAAAAAAAAAAATAGGAAAAGCGGGGATTGGGCCTGAGTATATCAAATATAATATAGATAGACTCCTATATTATACAACGTTTGGAACTTTACTCTTTGTACTCTTATATTATACAACTTTTGGAACTTTTACCCTTTGTACTCCTATATTATACAACGTTTGGAACTTTACTCTTTGTACTCTTATATTATACAACTTTTGGAACTTTTACTCTTTGTACTCCTATATACAACTTTTGGAACTTTTACTCTTTGTACTCCTATATTATACAACTTTTGGAACTTTTACTCTTTGTACTCCTATATTATACAACTTTTGGAACTTTTTCTCTTTGTACTCCTATATTATACAACTTTTGGAACTTTCACTCTGTTTCTTACCCACCTTTCTGATTGAGAACCCGGCCGTTGAGGAGCCAGGTGTAGTTAACATTGGTTGTAGCAGCGGCCTCGCAGGTGAAGGTCACAGTGGCACCTTCATGGACCGTCTGGGAGGTCATGTTGTGGAGGAAGGTCGGGGCTTGTTCTACCGTCACACTCATAATACTCTTCTTAGCGTCACCCACACCGTTGCTCGCTAGGCACTCGTATTCACCACCGTCACTCACCTGGAACAACAACAACACACATTTATAACAAGCCTACAGATTCAAACTAGTGATGTTATTCTACAGGAATTACAGTTCACACAATTAACACACTGTGCAAACTAGCATGGGAGAAGGGGAGTGCACCTGATGACAGGCATAATAGTCCCCCTATATAAGGGTAAAGGGGAAAGAGGAGGAGTGTGTGGTAACCACCGAGGAATATGTCTTCTAAGCATAATAGGGAAGGTGTACAGAATATGGTAGTGATTGAGAGAGTGAGAGTGAGAACGGAGAAATGGATAGGTGATGAGCAGGGTGGTTTTAGGAAGGGAAGAGGATGTGTAGATCAGATTTTTACCCTGAATTGTGTTGTGGAGAAATATCCGAAGAAGCAACAAAAGGTGTATGTTGCCTTTATGGACTTGGAGAAGGCCTATGACAGAGTGGATAGAGAAGGTATGTGGAAGGTACTTAGAATATACAGAGTAGATGGCAAGTTGCTGAAAGCAGTGAAGAGCATGTAGGAGGGTGCAAAGATGGCAGTACATATGGAGAATGAGCAGAGCGAGTTCTTTGACCTGAATGTTGGGTTGAAACAGGGCTGTGTGATGTCCCCGTGGTTGTTTACTGTATATATGGATGGAGTCATGAAAGAAATACAAGGAAGAGCAGTGGATGTTGGTGTATCGCTGATAAGGGAGGGAAATGAGCGGAAGCTACCTGTACTGCTGTTTGCTGATGATACAGTTCTGATGAGCGATAATGAATGGGAGTTGCAGGGTCTGGTAAATGTGTTTGGAACAGTGTGCGAAAAACGGAATCTGAAGGTAAACGTGGGGAAGAGCAAGGTTATGGTCTTCGAAAGGGGTGAAGCCACAGAGTGTGAGGTGAAGTTGAACGGTCAGGCTTTGGAGATTGTCAGCTCATTTAAGTATCTGGGCAGTGTGTTGAGTAAAGATGGGACTATGGATGAAGAATTGCGGAAGAGGGTGCAACAGGGGAAGAGGGTTGTAGGAACGCTGAAAGCAGTAACAAGAAATAGGGTGGTCAGTATGGAAGTGAAGAAGTCCTTGCATGACCGTGTGGTAATCCCGACACTGATTTACGGAAGCGAAGCATGGACGTTTGAGAAGAGACTCAGACCAAGAGTGAGAGGGTGGAAATGAGTTACTTGAGAAGTGCGTGCGGAGTTACATGGAGGGATAGACAGACGAATGAGGAAGTAAGAAGGAGGTGTGGTGTGGAGGTAGATGTGCTGGAAAGTGTGAAAAGGAACACCTTGAGATGGTTCGGCCATATAGAACGTATGGGAAGCGAGAGAATGACTAAGGTGTACAAGAGCGAGGTGGAAGGACAGAGAGGGAGAGGTACGGTCGCGCTAATAAGTTATGTCTCAGCTGTCATTACTATTGGCTCACTCAGTGCTGTATTAATGTTTGTCAGATGTTGAATAGGGTGGGTAATTGTAGGAACATGTTTGTATATTTCACTCGATATGAAGAAATGAAGTTTAGATAGTACTGATACCAACTATTGATCAAAACATACTTGGTGCCGAGACATCACTTATTAGCCCGATTGTACACCGAAAGAGAGGTGGAAGGATGGAGTGAGGAAGTATATGGATGAAGACTGTGCTGGATGGGAGGAGGGTCATCGACTGACTGGGGACAGGGGTGCATGGTGGCAGTTCGTTCGTGGCCACCCCTTCGGAGATCACGGCATCAGGAAATAGATAGATAGACAACACACTGTTACACTCCCTTACCTCCACCTTCCCCCTGAGATATAACCAACGCATAATAAATGGTCTTTCCCACCTCCACGAATCATGCACCGACTTGCCACGATGTGATGTTCGTAGCCTAATCATGGTCTATTCTGCATCACATTCGGGAAACAGCAGTAAATGATGTAGACCGTTAAAATTTGAATTTGTCTGTTATAGCAATTCCTAATGTTCGTAGTGTTTCGTGTCTGCGTGTCAGTATCTACAGTTGGTCAAAGACATATCTGCACCCCTATACTGATTATCTGGTGTGTACAGCTCAGTAGTATAGGTCGTAGGTCGTAGATAGTAGGTCTTAGGTAGTATAAGTAGGTAGTAGTATAGATGGATATAGTTGCAGGCAGATATGCCAACCCTACCAAGCTGTACACACAAGATGATCAGCGTAGGGGTGTAGATACTTTTTTGACCAAGTGTAGGCCTACATACAGTATATTCTCTCATCATTTATAGTATTATTATGTTTTTTTACGCCAACCAATTTCACATCTAAACTCAATTAATGAAATCAACAAATACAGGAATCACCAGGAATATATTGACACCTGGATGTGGGTAAACGTCTTAAAACAGTAGGCTGAGTGGGGCCGAATGGATACAAGCCAAAGAGAGAGGGAGAGAAAGAGAAAAAAAGCGGGTTGGGCTCCCCGAACACTAATGCGACGTACCTGTGTGTCGGCAATAACAAGGGTGCGGCCGAAGTTCTTGGTGGAGTACCTTTTCTTGTCCATCTCTGTACCGTCAACACGCAGCCAAGAAATTTCAGGGGAGGGCCTGGGGAAAAGGGTAATATATTTATACACACACATACACACATATATAATATATATATATATATATATATATATATATATATATATATATATATATATATATATATATATATATATATATATATGGAAACAAACTTCATATAAGGCATATTAATCTAATGTCTTTAACCCACTGAGCCCCAGCGACGCAGGGTTTGCGTCCAGAATGTATGTAACGCTAAACCCCAGCGACGCATGGTTTGTGTCCTGTCCGGTCCGGTCCTAATTACTCCGGTCCTATGGCACCCCGAGGGCTCAGATTTGTATGGGAACTGTGTAAGTATCCCACGCACCCATGCCGATGGTTGAAAACTCTCAAAGTCCAACCGCGTGAGCGCGCAAAAACATGTTTTTTTTGGGAAATTGCCTTAAATTTTTTACTCTTGTAAAATCCGTTTTCGGGGGCTCTGTAGGACCATTTTTTGCACTTTTTGATAATTTTTTTTTTCCTTCATTCCTAACCCATTCGCTATTGTTTCTGGAATAATTTTTTTTTTCAGAATCAGCCGGTCCTGGGTGGTACATTTATTAATATTTAGCTGGTACTCAGCGGGTTAAATTATTATTGCAAAGTAATGATGATTTTTTTACCTTAGGCTTTACATTAATTTTGAGAAATGGGCTATTCTGCAGAACAACTACTCCTCGATTACGGGATTCCTGTCTTGTGGATTTTTTTTTTTTTTACTCTTACCTTACTCAGGGGACCTTACTGATGTGCGGATAAGTGCTACTTTTCTTATTTTGTCAATTTGATTTTCACTCTCCTATAACATTATCAGTTATTTTTATACAGCAAGTCCAGGACACTTTGTTTACATTCTAGCCTCCTTGGAGGCTCCTCCCCGATGTTTAGTAGCCAATCAGAGTGGAGCTTAACCTACAAGAAGTCGATACATTTTTAATGGTACTTTCCTGTTATCGACAGCCAAAGCTGAAGATTGCAGAGTAAACACCATAGACTTTATCCCATCAATTTTGTATAGTTTTAATACCTAATCAGCAGGGGTGTGGGGGCAGCAGCCCCCACTCATAATACTAGGATAGGTTAGGTAAGGTTGTTAGGTTAGGCTAATGTTTTTTCAAAGTTGACTAACTCGAGTAAACTCCTAGATTGTTGGGGTATCTGAATAATTACAATTAACAATGCAAATGCTAATAAAAAAAGTGCTTTCCGCATTTTCTAACAATAAAATACACACTTACATGCATTAAAATACATAAATAAAATAAATAAAACCTAAAATAACAGGAGTAGTAGTTATGCAGAATTACCGAGAAATGTACTAGTCTATTCTCTGTAAGTAGGCAAGAAATCATGAACTATATCCTCTGTAACTCAAAAAGGGATAGAGAAAATTGGCTGTAAATTTCCATATCTATTCCTTGACCGACAGTTTCCAAATGGTAGAAATATTAATTAGCTCGATTAGTCTAGTTGTTTTTCAGTTACAGAGGTTAGAAGTCATGATTGCTTGCCTACTTACAGCGTATAGAGTAAGACTGTAGTGTTGCATCAATTTCATATACTGTATATTATCAACTACAGTCCTATTAACCCGGGAGCTGCTGGAAGACTCTTAAGAGGTTTTATTGGGCAGCTGTGGGAAGATTCTTAAGATCCAAGGCCTAAGAAAAACCTTTTAAAACACCCCAGTGGCACTAAAAAAAAAGCAATCTGTGTTTAGGTGAGATAATTCCCCTCCATTACTTGCTACCACTCCTACACATGTGTCCAAACCCCCCCTTTCCCCTCCTCCTCAATTCTCAGGTATTTTCTCTATTATTCCCGATATTTATAGAGTATTTTCGTGGGAGGACGGGTGGGAGAGAGAGGGGTGGTGGAGGAGTGTATCTCCGACCCTACAAGCCAGTCTGAATCCACCCCTTGTCTCTCAGTATGATCCGAGATATGACAGAGGGAAGGGGTTTGTCTCTCACCACTCAAGGTCAGATTACGACCACGGGGCTAAAATATACAATTTTCACCAACCAATTGCTGTTACCACTTGTTTTATTGCTTTACAATGTTCATATGTTCATATTAAAAGTAAAATAGGTGCATATGGATAAGTATTCATTATATATATGGTAAATTGACAATTTTAGTCAGGAATGAATCAGATTACCTTCGCATGGCGGGCACTTTCAAATACCAAAGCTTAGCAGCTGCCGAGTCAACAATAGCTCATCCGACGGGCTGTGGGGGTTGTGTGGGAGTTTTAAGCTATTATTTAAGTGTTTTTGTCCATTTTCGTGTTTATTCTACGAGTGTGTTAGTTTGTCACCTAGACCCTCGTCAAGATCAAATATAAAATAATAATCTATCTATCTATCTATCTATTGCCTGACGCCGGGGGTGGCCACGAACGAACCGCCCCCATGCCCCTCCCCCCCCCCCATATTCAAGCTAAAATGTATATATTTTTTGGTAGAAAAATGTTGCGCCTAAAGCCCGGTTCTCTTCAAATTCTGGCTTTCTAGCGCTCACCAGGAAAACAAATCGACCACTGAATGAGAGGAAGGCCTTGTAATTGCCAAACTAATGGAGTTAAATGTCTTGGAATACTCAAATTTATGGAGCGAACCAGGCACGGTCCTAAAAGACCTCCCTCGCAGGTCTTTCAAATAGTTTCACACCTTGTCATTACTAACATTACATAGAAAGATTACTCCCAATAATGTGCATGTGAAAGAGAGGCAAATGAGTTAGTTTTCTATACTGTATAAAGTGTATGAAAGTTAAACTGGCAGAGATTGGTAACACTGCCCTTCCTATAATGCCTTTCTAAACTGTTCGTGTGACGCCGCCTATATTTAATATTGGCTATACAAATGTAGACAAAAGTAGCGTTACCAATGTTTGCCAGGTCAGCTTGAATAAACTTTAGTAGCAATGACGGGTTGAGCGGAATTCGGGTTGATCGAGTTTTCTTTTGTCTGTTTTCGTTGTTTACGCCATAACTATACCGTTCCAAATAAGTAGGTTAAAACTCTTGAAAAATTAACCTCTATCAGGGGAAGGCATTGAGGGATAAGCCTTTACAACGGCACAAAACGAATAGCGTAATTAATCGAGCTAATATTTCTGGCTTTTGGGAAGGGTCAGCCAGGGAATAGGCGTGTAAATTTACAGCGCATTTGCGTTAGCTCATTTTGAGTTATAGTTATCTTTGTGTCTTACAGTGCAGGAACTATACCCTGTTTCAAGTACGTAGGCCAGTAATCGTGATCCACAACCTCTGTAACTCCAATAGTGCTAGAGCAATTGGGCTGTAAAGATCCACACCAGTTCCGTGGCCAACCCTTCCTAAAATGTAGAAATATAAGCTCGATTACTCTAGTCGTTTGTGAGTTACAGAGGCTAGTGTTCAAGAATTTTGGCCTAATTATTCGGAACAAGGTATAGCAATAAGTAACACCCCGTTCTTGACATTAATCATCAAATAACAAACCTCAATGTACTTGAATAAACTAATGAAAGCATATGGTCCTCCCGTAATTCGAACTCGGGACACCACACCCAGAACAGAAGCACCTAATCTATTCAGCAACAGAACCCTCGCAGCTCTGCAATGACCTGTGCCATAGTAGGTCGCTCCTCCACACTGACCTTCACCATCCTGGTCACCAGCATCTTGAGGTCAGCAGTGAGAGTACCCGTTGCTGCCAGCTTAGTGGTCAGTTCTGTGGCCAAATAACCCAGAGAATAAATGTCACTTTTGGCATCAGATGTCAAGCCAAAGAACATTTCTGGAGCATACCAATAGAATTTTTTGTATGATTCCAATGTGGCGGCTGCTACATTGATAGTCTTCCCCGGGGTGGTTGAAAGGCCTAGATCCAGAATATGTATGGAAACACAGCCATTGCTAAAGTCAAGTAGGATATTGTCACCTTTGATATCATTATGAACGAAGCGCTTTTGGTGAATTGCGTTGAGACTCATTGCAATTTCCATCAATATGGTTACAACCTGTCTTTTGGTAAGGTTGTCATGGCTCTGCTGCCACTTGAAGAATGTTATACCCTGACAGAGATGTTACCATCATCGGGCTGTCGGTAGCAAGTGCCAACAAAATGGGTACCCCCCCAGCACCATCAAGTTCTTTCAGCCTCATCGCCTCCTCCATAAACGTATTTTTATGGCCAGCAGTCTTCCCCACTTTCATGCATGCTACCTCCCCGCGATACAATATCTTATACACAATACCATAAGTCCCCGAGCCAATCTCGCAAAGTTTTACACAATGCTGCATTATGTCGTGAGAAGTTAACATCATGACATTGTTAACCGATTCAACCTTATTTTGGCTCAACAAATCCCAGCAACCGAAAAGGCGGCACATATTATCAATGCGGGTTTCATCTTTTGCGTTATCTTTTAGCAGATAAGAGCACCCGAAGGCCTTGCACAAGCCGTTCATGTTAATTTTATCTATTTTCCCTTCCACCAAGTAATGGCAATCAGGAGCGTCTATAAAAACGATGTTTATAGTACGACTTACGAAGTGAAGGCGAGCTGGTGAAGAAGAACGTTTTCAAAGTATCCTAATCACGCAATGCTCCAAAATGTAGAGATTATACTAATTTTAAAGAGATCCATTAATACAACAAAATTATACTCGTAGGAGATGCTCTTGCACTAATACAGACGTTGGACTGTAATTAAATTGAATATTTTACAAATATATAGCTACAACTTGCTTTCGTAAGTTATTTATATCGAGAAAATATTATAGTTTATGATAAAAATAATTTTCTTTCGAAAGAATTATATAATAGAAAACCTTTTAATAGGTGGGTAACTAAAGTCTTTTATGAAGTACTACGCGTTTTTTAACCTTTATATGAGGATGGTTGTTTTTTTTCTTTTCTGGCGCCATTTTTCCCTCATGTTTAACCCCATTAGTTTTAAGATTTTCGGTCATTCGTCCCATTCGTTCGGCGATTTTAAGATTTTTCGCCCCATTTATTTGTCAATATTAAGACCTTTTGTGCTATGCAGGTGTCTATTTTATTCCTGAAGAGCGATAGCGAGCCTGTGAGGAATTGGCCTTCGCCCGGAACATTGTCTAACGAAAAATGTGCAAATTGATCAATTTTGTTTAGGGATCTTGGGGATGTTTGTTTTAAGCTTAATAGAGGTCTGGGGAGGAAACTAAAACATAATAAATAACTAAATATATAACCCCCCCCCCCCCCCCCCGAACGTGTTATCCATTATGCTTCGGTTTCAAAATAATACTAATACAATAGACATTTAGAAACTAATTAAGGGGAGGTATTTAGTTTTTTCCCTAGACCTCCATCAAGCTTAAAATTACATCCCCTTGAGTCCCTTTCAAGATAAATTTGTACATTTTTCAGTAGAACAATTTCCCGGCCAAAGGCCGGTTCCTCTTAAATTACAGGCTCGCTATCGCTCGCCAGGATAAAATCGACACCTGAATTGCACGAAAGGTCTTAATATGGGGTGAAAGTTCTTAAAATCGCTAAACTAATGGGACAAACGTTTTATAATATCAAAAGCAATGGGGCTAAACATGAGGGAGAAAGGGGTCCAGAAAAAAATCCCTCAAGTGGAAATCTCCCCTTAAGATAAACTTGAAGAAAGAGCACGCCACCCTTTGAGAGCTTAGATAGGATGGCCTACAGTATGTATATGTATATGTTAGGTTAGGAAGGTTAGGAAGGTTTGGTTAAGTTTGGATAGTATTTTAGGATAGTATAGTTAGGCCAGGAAGGATAGGTTAAGTTTGGATAGTAGGATAATTAGGTTAAGAAGGTTAGGGTAAGTATGGATAGTATTTTAGGGTACCGTAGGATAGTAAGCATAGGTGAGGTTTGGATAGTATTTTAGGGTAGGATAGTTAGCTTAGGAAGGATAGGGGAGGCTTGGGTAGTAGTTCAGGGTAGGATAGTTAGGTTAGAAAGGATAGGTTTGGTTTGGATAGGTTTGGATAGTACCAGTATTTTAATGTAGAATAGTTAGGTTAGGTTTGTATAATATCTTAGGGAAGGATAGGTTAGGAAGGATAGGTTAGGAAGGATAGGTTAGGAAGGATAGGTTAGGAAGGATAGGTTAGGAAGGATAGGTTAGGAAGGATAGGTTAGGAAGGATAGGTTAGGAAGGATAGGTTAGGAAGGATAGGTTAGGAAGGATAGGTTAGGAAGGATAGGTTAGGTATGAATAGTATTTTAGGGTCGGATAGGATAAATGGCACAGAAGGTCTTAATATTGACCGAGAAATAGAATCTTAATACACGCCTCCTACTCGTGGCTGGCACCGTGGGGAGGAATCGGTTTATCCCCATCCTATTAACTTTATTATGGCTACTATTGGACGGTTTTGTCAGTTTAAAAAGGGCCTCCAGCAATTGAAATTCTTAGAACGATCCTAATTAACCCATTTTACTAAAAGAGATCCTTCTTAAGCTAAATAATTTTGTCTAACTATAGCTAGAACATGATAAAAAAGACGTCATCGGTACAGTAAGGGTTAAGATTGCCGTGGTATATAGAATGGGTTGAGGGGCTCAACCCCCGTGGCTTATTAATATCAGTAGCCCAGTAGAACCTCTTAAGAGTCTTCCCGCAGCTTAGAGCTTAAGGGGAGACTGGCCGTTTGTTTGGTCTATTAATTCATTTATTCATATTTGTTTAGTTTCCTCCCTAGACCTCCATCAAGCTTAGAAAAACACCCCCTAGACCCCCTTCAAGATAAATTTGTACATTTTTCGGTAGAAAAATGTCCCGGCCGAAGGCCGATTGCTCTTAAAATTGCAGGCTCGCTATCGCTCGCCAGGAAATAATGGACACCTAAATGGCACGAAAGGTCTTAAAATGACAACGAAATGGGGCGAAAGATGTTAAAATCGCCAAACTAATGGGCCGAACGTCTTATAATCTCAAAACTAGTGGGCTAAACATTAGGGAGAAGGGGGTCCAGAAAAACGGTCTTCCTCCCCTTAACATATCGGTGTACTGTATATTGGCAGGCAAATCCACATAATCTATTTTTGTTATTAATTTCACCACACCACCAAACACCCCCAATGAAATTAATGAAAGCATAGATGTGATCCACCGGGATTCGAACCGGGGTTATCACACACAGATTTTTAGACACCTTAACCATTACACCACCAAAAACAAACATTTGGTTGTACTTACTCTCCACCATATATGCACCAGAGCAGACTCTCCCCACCAGCCTTAATGGTGGCTTTATCCCCTGAAGTAAACATTGGGAAGCTCTCCACGTTCAGCGACTCCTCATTCAGGTTATGGGCTCCGTCCGCTGGGTCCTTCACAGTAAGTTCGATGATGGAGGCGATAGAGAAGTCGTAGGGCTCAAAGGGGGTTGATGCCAAGCAGATATACTGGAAGCCATTAACTTTTGTGTCATCTGCCTCTGTGATGTGTGTAAACCACAGACTGCCCTCAGGATCAGCTATAATACGTTCCTCCTTCACAAATTCCAATTCCATGTTTTCTGTGTGTTGGGTGGCCTTGACCCAGTCTAGCTTTGGAATGGGGTAAGCTGTAGCGCTTGGGCAGGACAACTTGTAGGGGCGGCCCAACTCTGCATCAAGATTGTAGGTGTCACTTGGATCTCCGTCGTTTGAGAAGCGAATTCTTGTGATGTTGACGAGATAGACTGGATCAGCAGCAGCTGTACCAAGATCATTATAGGCAAAACATTGATACATTCCATTGTCAGCCAAAGTTGGATCAGACATGACAAGATTGCCTGTTCCATCCTCCAGTGACATTCGCTTATTGGCCTGCCAGATGAGGGGGTCGCCATTTTTAGTCCAGCGGTAATTGGGTGCAGGAGCGCCCTCTGCTTCACACTCTATCACCACAGGTAGAGCATTCCGCGCCTTACTCTGCTCCAGGCTGTACCAAATCTCGGTACGGGATTGTTTGTAGATCACTGGCGGGGACTTGGCTGAAGGAGACAATGAGGGAAGGTTTAGTTGTAAATATGTTATTTTTGTATTTTATATTTTGCTGTGGTCAATAAACTATCTATCTATCTATCTATCTACAGTCGTTTATCCCCATCCAGGCGAGCGATAGCGAGCCAGCATTGTATGGATAAATCCGGCTTCGCAGGAGAAATTTTTCTTTCGAAAAATGTACAAATGTAGCTTGCTGTAAAACAAACATATACTGTAATTATACAGTATGTGCACGACTGTCATGATGATTTTCAATGAAGCCGGTATCACACCAGCACTTTTTCCCTCAACATTTATCCTCAACACTGGTCTGGCAGCTTATGAGGTCAGCATTCATACTATTTCTTGTCACCTAAATTCATCCATCATCAGCCTAGTTTCCGATGCCAGTGCTAAATATTCCAGAAATGTTGCCAGAAATTTTTTGATCATAGAATGTTGACTATAAAAGCTCTCGTGTGATACCGGCTTTAGTTGTACAGTCGGGGTTATACTTCACGGATTTCTTTCTGTAAAGGTGTGTGTGTGTGTGTGTGTGTGTGTGTGTGTGTGTGTGTGTGTGTGTGTGTGTGTGTGTGTGTGTGTGTGTGTGTGTGTGTGTGTGTGTGTGTGTGTGTGTGTGTTATTTTTTATTTTTTCAATCCTAAAGCTAGATAGATAAACCAATTTAAGCCAACATATAGTGCTATAGCTATGATTATAGCTATGTATCATTGAGTAATTTCTATAATGTAGTCACAAATTCGTAGTTTCGTTATATTCAATGTACAGTCTGCCTAATAAGTCATGTTTCGGCACCAAGTATGTTTTGATCAATAATTGGTATCAGCAATATCTAAGCTTCATTTCTTCATATCGAGTGAAATATACAAACATGTTCCTTCACTTACCCACCCTATTCAACATCGGACAGATATTAATACAGCACAGAACGAGCCAAACGTAATGAAAGCCGAGACATGACTTATTAGCGCAACCGTACATAATTATACAATATGTGCACGAATGTCATGATGATTTTCACTGAGAGTACTGAAGTAACTCAACGAAGACCATCACTTGTAAAAACTGTTATAATTTATATGAATTTTACGGCCAGTATTTTCATCTTGAAGGGAGTTCACCGATTTTTTTTTTATCTTTCTCTCTTTCCCTGGCTTGTATCCATTCGGCCCCATGCAGCCAACTGTTTTAAGACGTTTATCCCCATCCAGGTGTCGATTTCTTCCTGGCGAGCGATAGCGAGCCAGCATTGTATGGAGAAATCCGGCTTCGCCGGAGAAATTTTTCTATCGAAAAATGTACAAATTTAGCTTGCTGTCAAAGCAAAAAATATATATGCTGGCATATATTGACACCTAGATGGGGGTAAACATCTTAAAACAGTAGGCTGAATGGGGCCGAATGGATACATGCCAAAGAGAGAGAGAGATAAAGAGAAAAAAAAGCGAGGAGGGCTCCCTTAACTTACGGGAAGATACAGGAAAAAACAAAACAAAACTCAAAACTTACTAGTGAGCATGACTGTCTTCTCTGCCTCCCCGATAGCGTTGGTCGCCTTGCAGGAGTACTGGCCCAAGTCATCGGTAGTGACGCTAACCACCTGCAGGGTTGATGTGGCCTTTGATACTTCATTCTCATCCTTTACCTCCACTGTATCGATGCTGTAAAAAAAAAACAACAACACATATGACAAAGCCACTCCAACAGCTTTCTTTCTCTCCAACACCCCTTCTCGTTACAAAGCCACTCCAACACCCCTTCCCCCCTCTAATAACACACATAACAAAACCACTTCAACAGCTTTCTTTCTCTCCAACACCCCTTCTCGTTACAAAGCCACTCCAACACCCCTTCTCCCCTCTAATAACACACATAACAAAGCCACTCCAACAGCTTCCTTTCTCTCCAACACCCCTTCTCGTTACAAAGCCACTCCAACACCCCTTCTCCCCTCTAATAACACACATAACAAAACCACTTCAACAGCTTCCTTTCTCTCCAACACCCCTTCTCGTTACAAAGCCACTCCAACACCCCTTCTCCCCTCTAATAACACACATAACAAAACCACTTCAACAGCTTCCTTTCTCTTTATTCTCCTCTCTAATAAAACATACAAAAGCCACTCCAACAGCTTCCTTCCTCTCCAACACCCCTTCTCCCCTCTAATAACAAACATAACAAAGCCACTCCAACAGCTTCCTCTCTCTCCAACACCCCTTCTCATTAAAAACCCACTCCAACAGCTTCCTTTCTCTCCAACTCTCTCTACACTCTTCAGATAATAGGAAAAGTAGAAAGTAGCTACGAGGTGCCACACAATTTTTCTTTTCACCCCACTTTTTGGGCGATTTTTGCATGCATTAATTATTTTTCTAGTTTCCTCCCTAGACCTCCATCAAATTAAAAAAAAAACATCCATTAGATCCCCCTTCTAGATTAATTTGTAAATTTTTCGGTAGAAAAATGTCCCGGCCGAAGGCCGATTCTTCCAACATTACAGGCTCACTATCGTTCGCCAGGGAAGAAATCGACACCTAAATAGCACGAAAGGTCTAAATATTGACGACGAAATTGGGCGAAAGGTCTTAAAATCGACTAACTAATGGGGCAAACATCTTAACATCTGAAAAACTAATGAGGCTAAACACAAGGGAGAAAGTGGTCCAGAAAACCGGCTCATCCTCCCTTAAAACGCCTGTGCAGTAATCTGCAGACACAGCAAACCTCCAAGCAAACTGCACATTTAACAATAAGAAGAAGAGGTGCCGTTGTAAAGGCCTATCCCTCACTACCCTCACCTCCACTGTCTAACACACCTGACAAAGCCGCTCCAACAGCTTACTTTCTCTCCAACACCCCTTCTCCCCTCTCTATCACTCTTCAGATAATCGGAACAGTATAAAGGCTTTCCAACGGTGTATAAGTACTATCCTTGTAATTATGATCAGTAGATTTTTTTTTTTTTTTTTTCTATGTGATTGAGGGAGGCAAAAGGCATTACTGCCTATAGCGAGTGCCTCCCCCATAGTTGAAAGAGTGACAGGGCCAAAATCAAGGGACGTTCGAGCCAAAATGCCTGGACACACGGAGTTTGAAGCAATTTAAGTCATAGGAAGAGGGAAAGACTGATTCTGGGAGAGAGTTCCAGAGCTCAGCTGTTGAGTAGAAGAAAGTTTGAGAGTAACGTTTCACTCTTGGGTTGGAGAGTTGCACAGAGTAGGGGTGGGAGTTATTGTCGATCAAAGGTCGAAAACTTACATTTCGAGAAAAAGGTTTGTAAAGTTCAGTGATGTACAAAATTATAACTTAGTATAAATGTTAAGGAAGGGGTTTAGTTTGCTCTCTAAGCCTCTATCAAGCTTGAAAAACACCCCCAAGACCTCCCTTCGATATATATTGGTTCATTTTTCGGTAGAAAAATTTCCCGGCCGAAGGCCAATTCCTCTTAAAATACAGACTCGCTATCTCTCGCCAGGAAAAAAAAATGACACCTAAATGACAGGAATGGGACAAAAGGTCTGAAAAACGCCAAACTAATGAGTCGAACGTCTTAAAATCTCAAAATTAATAGGGATACACATGAGGGAGAAGGGGGTCCCGAAAAAACAAGTGTCTCCCCTTAACACTAGAACTTACTTCAAGTTAGCGCTGCCAAGGATGACCGTGTCTTCCTTATACCAGGACACTTGAGGCAGAGGGTAGCCCGAGACTGAACACTCCAGGAAGGCAGACTCATCATTGGTTGTGAACACCTGAGGGAGAAACACAGTCAGTTTAGTGGTAATTAACTTTCAAAGCCAACAAGAAACAGAAGAGGTTTTTAGTTTGGTCCCTAGATATCCTTCAAGCTTAAGATTACACCCCCTTGAGTCCCTTTCAAGATAAATTTGTACATTTTTCGGTAGAAAAATGTCCCGGCTGAAAGCCGGTTCCTCTTAAATTACAGGCTCGCTATCGCTCGCCAGGATAAAATCGACATCTAAATGACACGAAAGGTTTTAAAATTGACAGAAATGGGTTGAGAGTTCTTAAAATAGTCAAAGTAATGGGGCAAACGTCTGAAAATTAGAAAAACAATGGGGCTAAACATGAGGGAAAAAGGAGTCAAGAAAAAAATCCCTCAAGTGGACATCTCCCCTTAAGCCGGTATCACACGAGCGTTTTTTCCCTCAACACTGGTCTGGCAGCTTATGAGTTCAACATTTAAATTATATATTTTGCCTAAATTTATCTACCATCAGTCTAGTTTCCGATACCAAGGCAAAATAATCCACAAATGTTGCCAGGAAACTGTTGATCATAGAAAGTTGACTATAAAAGCTCTCGTGTGATACCGGTTTTAGTGGAAGATAGAGTGGCAGCACATTAAGGGGAGGTTTATAGTTTCTTCCCTAGAACTCCATCAAGCTTAAAATTACACCCCTTTGAGCCCCTTTCAAGATAAATTTGTAAATTTTTCGGTAGAAAAACGTCCCGGCTGAAAGCCGGTTCCTCTTAAATTACAGGCTCGCTATCGCTCGCCAGGAAAAAATCGACACCTGAATGGCACGAAAGTTCTAAAAATTGACAGAAATGGGGCGAAAGTTCTTAAAATCGCCAAACTAAAGGGGGCGAGCGTCTTAAAATCTAAAAAGCAAGGGGCTAAACATGAGAGAGAAAGGGGTCCAGAAAAAAAATCCCTCAAGTGGATATCTCTCCCCTTTAACCCGTCACAAACTGTGCGGAGATTTGGTTTTATGTGACCAGGCCTCAACTTCGACTGTAGCGTCATGAGGCCTATTACAAACGAGCACAGCGGCTCGCTTGGTGTAGTGACTAGCGTCTCGGACTTCCACCCAGAAGGCCCGGGTTCGCGCCCACGCTCGGCGCATTAAAGATTTTTCACAAGCACTGAGTCGTTACCATCCCTCATGAGCAAAGGGATGGGGTAGTAGTACAGGACCCCAATGGAAATACGCCTAATCGGCCTTATTGAGCTATCCTTAGCTAGCTTAGCATGCGCTAGCTTTAAGAACTATTATTATTATTATTATTATACACTATTTAACACAATACAATGATTTCAGTCTCACCAAGCATCTCTCTAAATACGAGCCAAGTCTGTCTATTGATGGTTATTCATAGTTATTATAAATTCTTCATGTATTAAGGGGGGGGGGGGTCACCGACTTTTTGTATATCTTTCTCTCCTTTTTCTCTCTTTCCCTGGCTTGTATCCATTCGGCCCCATTCAGCCAACTGTTTTAAGATGTTTATCCCCATCCAGGTGTCGATTTCTTCCTGGTGAGCGATAGCGAGCCAGCATTGTAGGCTATGGAGAAATCCGGCTTCGCCGGAGAAATTTTTCTATCGAAAAATGTACAAATTTAGCTTCCTGTCAAAACAAAAATATATGTATGCTGGCTCGCTACCGCTCGCCAGGAAAATATTGACACCTGGAATGGGGGTAAACGTCATAAAACAGTAGGCTGAATGGGGCCGAATGGATACAAGCCAAAGAGAGAGGGAGAGAAAGAGAAAAAAGCGAGGTGGGCTCCCTTAAATGTAGTACTTGGCAGCGAGGTGGTGAAGTAGCGAGAAGTCTAACATTCGATAGTATTTTTGTTCATGTGGTGAAAGATGTGTTCCCTTAGCAGTTGATTATTCGCTAAGTGGAAAAATGTGTTCCCTTAGCAGTTGATTATTCACTACTAAGTGGAAAAATGTGTTCCCTTAGCAGTTGATTATTGGCAACTAAGTGGAAAAATGTGTTCCCTTAGCAGTTGATTATTCGCTACTAAGTGGACAAATGTGTTCCCTTAGCAGTTGATTATTGGCTACTAAGTGGAAAAATGTGTTCCCTTAGCAGTTGATTATTGGCTACTAAGTGGAAATATGTGTTCCCTTAGCAGTTGATTATTGGCTACTAAGTGGAAAAATGTGTTCCCTTAGCAGTTGATTATTGGCTACTAAGTGGAAATATGTGTTCCCTTAGCAGTTGATTATTCGCTACTAAGTGGAAAAATGTGTTCCCTTAGCAGTTGATTATTGGCTACTAAGTGGAAATATGTGTTCCCTTAGCAGTTGATTATTGGCTACTAAGTGGAAAGATGTGTTCCCTTAGCAGTTGATTATTCGCCACTTAGAAGACAAATAAGAAACTACTATGTCTCTGCAATCAATTAATGTTAAGTTTTCACTATTACAAACACAATTCATCATGTAATATTCGTAATAGCCAAGTAGTCAATAAACAATTAATCATTATTGTTATTATTATTACTATTACTATATTTTGTTATTATTATTATTATTATTATCACCAACTAGAAAACCCCACAGTATAGGGTGGGTTGTCTTACCCTAAAGATTGGCATATAAGGGTAGTAATGTCAAATACTCAATTTTTTTTTTTAGCAATGCACCACTTGCGAGTTTCGTTCTATAAGGAAGTTGGAGCTGTAGACATCGATATTTACCATAATTACCAGTCAAAATACGGTTGTAGTGCATATATAAATACATAAAACCAAATTAAACACACTTTTTGTCCATTGTAAAGTCTCCCTATTGTTGAATTTCTGCTATGTTTTGATGTCGACAGCTATCTTGATTTTGGCCCTGTCACTCTTTGAACTCTGGGGGAGGCACTCGCTGCAGGCAGTTATGCATTTTGTCTCCCTCATTCACATAGAAAAAAAAAAAAAAAAAAAAAAACTCATAGCCTGAAACTCGCAAGTGGTCAATTAATCATCAACTAGAAAAAGACCGACAAAAGTGTTGTTGTTGTTCCCGAGGCTGTCTGGCCGAACAGCCCCAAGGTCCTGAGCAAGGCCAAGGCCATAAACGAGCACCCCCACAAAACCCTCCCTGCTTACCACTAACAAAGCCCGGGTGACCGAAGCCACTCCAAGGCGGGGAGCTGAGGAGGGTGCGGAAACGCCCGGAAAACCAAACCAAACAAAAGTGTAGATTGTCTTACCCTAGAAGCCGGCATGAAGAGGTCTGGTGGGAACTGGACTTCCAGGAGGACGTGAGAGGTGGCGGGGGTGCCCAGGTTGTTGTCAGCGTAACAGACGTAGTGTCCTCGGTGGTCAGCCTCCACCAGGGGGATGTCCAGCTGGTTAGATCTGACGGAGAAGGCGGTTGTAAGAGGATGAGTAAGATATAGGGCCATTAAGGGGGGATGATTCATTTTTGGGGCGATTTTCGCATGTATTCATTATTTTTCTAGTTTCTTCCCTAGACCTCCATCAAATTTAAAAAAAACACCCATTAGATCCCCCTTCAAGATAAATTTGTAAATTTTTCGGTAGAAAAATGTCCCGGCCGAAGGCCGCTTCCTCTTAAAATTTCAGGCTCGCTATCGCTCGCCAGGAAATAATCAACACCTAAATGGTATGAAAGGTCTTAAAATTGACAACGAAATGGGGCGAAAGGTGCTAAAATCGCCAAACTAATCGGCCGAATGTCTTATAATCTAAAAAAAATGGAGCTAAACATGAGGGAGAAGGAGGTCCAGAAAAACGGTCTGCCTCTCCTTATGAGGATGAGTAAGATATAGGGCCATTAACAGTAGAAGGGGAGAAGAGGAGTACATGTCCGGCTTGGGCCATCCTCCAGGCTGACAGTTTATGCTGATGGAGCTATTCATGGCTATTGGTACTTTTTGAACATTTCTTATAATTTGCCCTAAACACTCCCTTCAAGCTAAATTATGCCTACCCAGGTCCCCCTTCAAGCTAATAGTTAGCAACAAAAAGCTGCACCTTAGATCCCCTTGATGCTAAATTCATACTTTTTCGGTATATATAAATGTTCTGGCCAAAGGCCGATTTTTTCTAAATTGCAGGATCACTAATGATCGTCAAGAATATATCGATACCTGAATGGGTTGAAATGTCACCAAACTAATGGGGTGTGTTGGGGATAGACAAGAACGTTACCCTGCAACTCTTGCAACCACTACACCGCCCACGTCACCTCCACCCTTCATAGGGTCAGCCGACATTAGCGCAGTGCATTTGCCCTCCACCCAACACCCACCAGGATTCTTTACACTAACACCTTCCCGGGAGGCTGCGCAGTGGACCAGAATGTCCTGGGCAACCTACCCCAACAGCCCGCCAAGCATCCCTATTACTTCCGGCTCTGTGCCATTGATGTCCTTGTGACTTGAACCGCCCACACTAGCCACCGAGACTCCTTCCCAGCTAGCCTGTGAGACTAGGCTAGTTCCTAAGCCTACTCAACTAACCTGTGGGCCTCGCTTCCAACATCATCAGAGACCCAAGCAGGTTATTGGCCAGGGCAGATACCAAGGTAGGAAATCCAGAACCCCCCAAAGAGATTGAAAGAACTCTTCAGTTATGTTCGTGAGGCACCATCTCATCTAACAAGCCTCTCCTTTATCTCCTCCCCTGCACCTTCAGCAGGTCCCCCCCCCCCCTACCCCCCACCATTGACCACCCGGTCTTCCACACAGTCTCACCGTAGTCCCGAATGGAGGAATACGGTCGATGACCAAGAGTTAGTAAGATAAGAAAGAAGATCACCTGTAGAGCAGCCCTTAAGGAAGACATACTGGCGATCTGAGAGTAGGTTACGGGAAGATAAATGCTTAAGAAATTTTGAGGTAAGAATAGTTTCAAAAACTTTAGAGATGTAAGAAATGAGAACAATTGGACGATAGTTAGAGGGTTGACAGCGGTCTCCCTTCTTTGGGACAGGTTGAATGAGAGCAAACTTCAAGCAAGAAGGGAAGACGTTAGAGGAGATACAGAGAAGGAAGAGTTTGTCTTGCCAGGGAGCCAGCATGGAAGCACAGTTCTTGAGTATAACAGAAAGAACACCATCCGGTCCGTACGCCTTCTTAGTATTAAACCCAGAGAGGGTGGAAAGTACATCCTTATAAGAGATTATGATGTCAGGCATAAGTAGGAAAGAGGGAGGAATAGCACCGGAATCATCCAAAGTGGAGTTTTTAGCGAAAGTGTTAGCAAAGAGTTCAGCTTTGTCAGAGAAAGAAGTGACGGTAGTGCCGTCGGGGTGGAAAAGAGGGGGGAAAGACGAAGAAGAACAAGCGGCTCGCTTGGTGTAGTGACTAGCGTCTCGGACTTCCACCCAGAAGGCCCGGGTTCGCGCCCACGCTCGGCGCATTAAAGATTTTTCACAAGCACTGAGTCGTTACCATCCCTCATGAGCAAAGGGATGGGGTAGTAGTACAGGACCCCAATGGAAATACGCCTAATCGGCCTTATTGAGCTATCCTTAGCTAGCTTAGCATGTGCTAGCTTTAAGAACTATTATTATTATTATTATATATGTTGGAGAGGTGTTTGGCTAGATGCCAGAAGGCTTGAAAAGAGCTAGAGTTGGATAGTTCAGTGCATTTATTATTGATGAAAGAGTGTTTGGCATGTCGAAGAACAGATTTGACTTGATTCTGGGCAGAAAGATAGGAAGTATGAGATTCTTGAGTTTGAAGGCGATAACACCGTTTGAATGCTTCCTCCTTATTGCGGACAGCAGTAGAACAAGCGTGAGTAAACCAAGATTTTTTTGCATTAGATTGAGAGAAAGAAACTGGAATCTGTGCTTCCATACCCGAGAGGATTACCTTGGTAATGCGTTCAGCAGTTTCCGAGGGTCTCCGGCCACGGAAGCAGAAATCATTCCATGGGAAATCAAAGAAGTACTGCTGAAGAGCCTCCCAGTCGGCAGCGCCAAAGTGCCACAAGCGCCGCCAGTTGGGAGGATCTGGTAGTCGTACCGGAGAGATAGGACAGATAGGCCACGAATGTTGCAGAAATTAATAGTAGGAGTAAAAGGTAGTAGTCAAGAGCATTTTGGCGAGTCGCTGCCAGGGGTCAGACCAATGGTGGCAAAGACTGAACTGTTATTCATGCTTATTGTCCAATATCCTCTCTTTTGCTTTGTCAATTCCCTGCTGACTTCATTACTATCTCGAGTTTGTGCTCTTTAAAAGGGCAGCACAACAGGGTGAAACATCTTAAATTCCTGAAACTAATAGAGCGAAACCTAACGTAAATACAGCCACTCCACTGGACTCACTTGAAGAACTTGCCGCCATAATAAGGTAGTTCATCATTGAGTCTCTCCCAGTAAACATCCGGCTTGGGCCATCCACCAGGCTGGCAGTCTATGCTGATGGAGTCTCCCACAGTCACCTGGATAACACAAGGGCATAATATACTTTAATACACTTACAGTTATAAGTTATTTATAGGTTATGATCATTGCTATAGTTTGACACATTAATTTAATGCATTCAGAAATTTTATGCATGGAAGGGAAAACCGTGAGAGAGAGAGAGAGAGAGAGAGAGAGAGAGAGAGAGAGAGAGAGAGAGAGAGAGAGAGAGAGAGAGAGAGAGAGAGAGAGAGAGAGAGAGAGAGAGAATATATGTGTGTGTGTGTGTGTGTGTGTGTGTGTGTGTGTGTGTGTGTGTGTGTGTGTGTGTGTGTGTGTGTGTGTGTGTGTGTGTGTGTGTGTGTGTGTGGCAGCAGGAAATGAAACATTGTGGTGTGTGGGGGTGCTGGAGGTCAATATAATACTGATTAAGGGAGCTCACCTCGCTTTTTGTCTCTTTCTTTCCCTCTCTCTTTGGCTTGTATCCATTCGGCACCATTCAGCCTACTGTTTTAAGACGTTTACCCCCATCCAGGTGTCAATATTTTCTTGGCGAGCGGTAGCGAGCCTGCATATATATTTTTTTGTTTTACAGCAAGCTAAATTTGTAAATTTTTCGATAGAAAAATATCTCCGGCGAAGCCGGATTTCTCCATACAATGCTAGCTCGCTATCGCTCGCCAGGAAGAAATCGACACCTGGATGGAGATAAACTTCTTAAAACAGTTGGCTGAATGGGGCCAAATACATACAAGCCAGAGAAAGATAGAAAAGGAGAAAAAGAGAAAAAAAGCAGGTGACCCCCCTTAAGAACTTACACACACACACACTCACACACATCTCAATACCCGCTAAATAATAATATCTCTCTCTCTCTCTTCCAAAAACACACCACATCCTCTTTCATACAAACATACGAATTCCTCCACACAGGCGCCATAACATGAGCGTCTTGGTGAAGTTCTCAGTGAAGGTCCAATCGCGCTAATAAGTGATGTCTCGGCACCAAGTATATTTTGATCAATAATTGGAATCAGCAATATCCAAGCTTCATTTCTTCATATCGAGTGAAATATACAAACATGTTCCTATACTTACCCACTCTATTCAACATCTGACAAACATTAAGGGGAGGTTTTAAGTTTGGTCTCTAGATATCCATCAAGCTTAAGATTACACCCCCTTCAGCCCCTTTCTAGATAAATTTCTAAATTTTTCGGTAGAAAAATTTCCCGGCTGAAAGCCGGTTCCTCTTAAATTACAGGCTCGCTATCGCTCGCCAGGATAAAATCGACACCTAAATTGCACGAAAGTTCTTAAAATTGACGAAAATGGGGCGAAAGTTCTTAAAATCGCCAAACTAATGGGGCGACTGTCTTAAAATCTCAAAAGCAATGGGGCTAAACATGAGGGAGAAAGGGGTCCAGAAAAAAAAATCCCTCAAGTCGATATCTCCCCTTAATACAGCGCAGAGCAAGCCGAACCTAATGACAGCTGGGACAGTCATGACTTATTAGCGCGACCGACCGTTCAGTTGGAGCAAGGATAGTAAACAAAGCGATCCATTAACGATTATACTGATACAATCATCCTTAGTGGTGGAAATATTAAGCCAAAGGTCTCCACTCGAGGGATTTTTTTCTGGACTCCTTTCTCCCTCATGGTTAGCCCCATTGCTTTTGAGATTTTAAGACGTTTGCCCCATTATTTTCACTATTTTACGAACTTTCAACCCATTTCTGTCAATTTTAAAACCTTTCGTGCCATTTAGGTGTCGATTTTATCCTGGCGAGCGATAGCGAGCCTGTAATTTAAGAGTAACCGGCCTTTGGCCGGGAAATTTTTCTACCGAAAAATGTACAAATTTATTTTGAAAGGGGCTCAAGGGGGTGTAATCTTAAGCTTGAAGGATATCTACGGACCAAACTAAAAACCTCCCCTTAACGATTATACTATACAATAATCCTTAGTGGTGGAAATATTAAGCCAAATGTCTCTACCACATGTGTCTGCAACTATACCTGCTGCAGATGGACCCAATAACATCTATAAGTACACACAGTAGCATACATACACCGCTGCCACACCTACACCAACACACACACACAACTATACCTGCTGCAGATGGACCCAATAACATCTATAAGTACACACAGTAGCATACATACACCGCTGCCACACCTACACACACACACATACACAACTATACCTGCTGCAGATGGACCCAATAACATCTAT
The DNA here is from genome assembly GCA_032716605.1 of Paralithodes platypus. Lineage (NCBI taxonomy): Eukaryota > Metazoa > Arthropoda > Malacostraca > Decapoda > Lithodidae > Paralithodes > Paralithodes platypus. The sequence goes on from JAVRFV010000312.1 coordinate 73,154, forward strand.
AAGTACACACAGTAGCATACATACACCGCTGCCACACCTACACCAACACACACACACAACTATACCTGCTGCAGATGGACCCAATAACATCTATAAGTACACACAGTAGCATACATACACCGCTGCCACACCTACACACACACATACACAACTATACCTGCTGCAGATGGACCCAATAACATCTATAAGTACACACAGTAGCATACATACACCGCTGCCACACCTACACACAACTATACCTGCTGCAGATGGACCCAATAACATCTATAAGTACACACAGTAGCATACATACACCGCTGCCACACCTACACACACACACACAACTATACCTGCTGCAGATGGACCCAATAACATCTATAAGTACACACAGTAGCATACATACACCGCTGCCACACCTACACACACACACAACTATACCTGCTGCAGATGGACCCAATAACATCTATAAGTACACACAGTAGCATACATACACCGCTGCCACACCTACACACAACTATACCTGCTGCAGATGGACCCAATAACATCTATAAGTACACACAGTAGCATACATACACCGCTGCCACACATACATACACACACACACAACTATACCTGCTGCAGATGGACCCAATAACATCTATAAGTACACACAGTAGCATACATACACCGCTGCCACACCTACACAACACACACACACACAACTATACCTGCTGCAGATGGACCCAATAACATCTATAAGTACACACAGTAGCATACATACACCGCTGCCACACCTACATACAACTATACCTGCTGCAGATGGACCCAATAACATCTATAAGTACACACAGTAGCATACATACACCGCTGCCACACCTACATACAACTATACCTGCTGCAGATGGACCCAATAACATCTATAAGTACACACAGTAGCATACATACACCGCTGCCACACCTACACACAACTATACCTGCTGCAGATGGACCCAATAACATCTATAAGTACACACAGTAGCATACATACACCGCTGCCACACATACATACACACACACACAACTATACCTGCTGCAGATGGACCCAATAACATCTATAAGTACACACAGTAGCATACATACACCGCTGCCACACCTACATACAACTATACCTGCTGCAGATGGACCCATAACATCTATAAGTACACACAGTAGCATACATACACCGCTGCCACACCTACATACAACTATACCTGCTGCAGATGGACCCAATAACATCTATAAGTACACACAGTAGCATACATACACCGCTGCCACACCTACACACAACTATACCTGCTGCAGATGGACCCAATAACATCTATAAGTACACACAGTAGCATACATACACCGCTGCCACACATACATACACACACACACAACTATACCTGCTGCAGATGGACCCAATAACATCTATAAGTACACACAGTAGCATACATACACCGCTGCCACACCTACACCAACACACACACACAACTATACCTGCTGCAGATGGACCCAATAACATCTATAAGTACACACAGTAGCATACATACACCGCTGCCACACCTACATACAACTATACCTGCTGCAGATGGACCCAATAACATCTATAAGTACACACAGTAGCATACATACACCGCTGCCACACCTACATACAACTATACCTGCTGCAGATGGACCCAATAACATCTATAAGTACACACAGTAGCATACATACACCGCTGCCACACATACATACACACACACACAACTATACCTGCTGCAGATGGACCCAATAACATCTATAAGTACACACAGTAGCATACATACACCGCTGCCACACCTACATACAACTATACCTGCCGCAGATGGACCCAATAACATCTATAAGTACACACAGTAGCATACATACACCGCTGCCACACCTACATACAACTATACCTGCTGCAGATGGACCCAATAACATCTATAAGTACACAGTAGCATACATACACCGCTGCCACACCTACACACAACTATACCTGCTGCAGATGGACCCAATAACATCTATAAGTACACACAGTAGCATACATACACCGCTGCCACACCTACACACAACTATACCTGCTGCAGATGGACCCAATAACATCTATAAGTACACAGTAGCATACATACACCGCTGCCACACATACACACAACTATACCTGCTGCAGATGGACCCAATAACATCTATAAGTACACACAGTAGCATATATACACCGCTGCCACACCTACACACCTACACACACACACACCTACACCTACACACACACACACATACACCTACACACACACACACACACACACACATACACCTACACAACTATACCTGCTGCAGATGGACCCAATAACATCTATAAGTACACACAGTAGCATATATACACCGCTGCCACACCTACACACACACACACACCTACACCTACACACACACACACACATACACCTACACACACACATACACCTACACACATACACCTACACAACTATACCTGCTGCAGATGGACCCAATAACATCTATAAGTACACACAGTAGCATATATACACCGCTGCCACACCTACACACACACACACACACACCTACACCTACACACACACATACACCTACTCACACACATACACATACACCTACACACATACACCTACACAACTATACCTGCTGCAGATGGACCCAATAACATCTATAAGTACACACAGTAGCATATATACACCGCTGCCACACATACACACACACACACACATAATACACACACACACACACACACATAATACACACACACACACACACATAATACACACACACACACACATAATACACACACACACACACACACACACATAAATATAACACCTACCGTGAGCGTCTTGGTGAAGTCATCAGTGAAGTATGGTGCCTCTTGCAGATGCACTGGGACGTCAGCGTTGATCTTCTGGTTCTCCCCAAAGTTGACGGTACAGCGATATGTGCCCGTGTCCTCGGCTGTTAGACTCTTGATCTGTCGGGGAACAAGTAATATTCAGCAATACATCCATTAAGTCTAAGTCTCTATACCAATGTTGATTATTTACATTTAGATTTGTTAAGATAATCCACCTCGCTTTTTTTCTCTTTCTCTCCGTCCCTCTTTGGCTTTTATCCATTCGGCCCCGTTCAGCCAACTGTTTTGAGACGTTTATCCCCATCCAGGTATCGATATCTTACTGGCGAGCGATAGCGAGCCAGCATTGTATGGAGAAATCCGGCTTCGCCGGAGAAATTTTTCTATCGAAAAATGTACAAATTTAGCTTGCTGTCAAAACTAAGATATATATATGCCAGGAAAATATTGATACCTGGATGGGGGTAAGCGTCTTAAAACAGTAGGGTGAATGGGGCCGAATGTATACAAGCCAAAGAGAGAGGGAGAGAGATAAAACTTGAGGGTACAGCGATAATATGTGTTCCTGTGTCCTCGGCTGTATTAAGGCTCTTAATCATCTGCCAGGGAACAAGTAATGGTATAATCCTTTGTACCGGGCAGACCTGTACTGATAACTCAATAATTTGGTAAAGTCACAATATATTTTTACATTTGACATTGGTTCACTTTTTGGGCGATTTTTGCATGTATTCATTATATTTTTGCATGTATACATTATTTTTGCATGTATACATTATTTTTGCATGTATACATTATTTTTGCATGTATACATTATTTTTCTAGTTTCCTCCCTAGACCTCCATCAAATTAAAAAAAAAAGAAACATCCATTAGATCTCCTTTCTAGTTTAATTTTTAAATTTTTCGGTAGAAAAAAATTCCGGCCGAAGGCCGGTTCTTCCAACATTACAGGCTCACTATCGTTCGCCAGGGAAAAAAATAACACCTAAATAGCACGAAAGGTCTAAATATTGACGAAGAAATGGGGTGAAAGGTCTTAAAATCGACTAACTAATGGGGCAAACGTCTTAACATCTGAAAACTAATGGGACTAAACATGAGGGAGAAAGTGGTCTAGAAAACCGGGCCATTAACATTCATAAATAGTCCACTAATATACTAGGTTAGGTTAGGTTAGGTTTTGGTTAGGATAGGTTAAGGGGAGATCTCCACTGGAGGGATTTTTTGCTTGACCCCTTTCTCCCTCATGTTTAGCCCCATTGCTTTTGATATTATAAAACGTTCGCCCCATTAGTTTAGCGATTTTAAGAACTTTCGCCCCATATTAAGACCTTTCGTGCAATTCAGGTGTCTATTTTATCCTGGCGAGCGATAGCGAGCCTGTAATTTAAGAAGAACCGGCCTTTGGCCGGGAAATTTTTCTACCGAAAAATGTACAAATTTATCTTGAAAGGGACTCAAGGGGGTGTAATTTTAAGCTGGATGGAGGTCTAGGGAACAAACTAAATACCTCCCCTTAAAGATATTATTCAATGTTTCTTAGTAAATAGGCATCTAAAAAAACAGTTCTGCCCGCTACACAGGATCTTAAGCCGGAGTCACACAAGCCCTTTTTCGAGCAATTTTTACGGGCAATTATGGTCTGCAAGCTTCAAAAATTACACTTTATCAGAATTCAACCGCCTAACATAATCTACCTTCAGTCTAGTTGCCGATACCAGAGCGAAAAAGTCCCGAAATAATACGAGAAAAAACTTGCTCATGACAAATTGACGGAAAAAGCGTTCGTGTGACAGCGGCTTTACCCAAGTAATTTTCAGGAACTCTATTTCATCGGAGGTTTATTATACAACCATTGAGTCTAAGTCTCTACCAATGTTGATTATTTAAATTTAGATTTGTTAAGGGAGTCACCGTTTTTGGTTTGTTTTATCTTTCTCTCCTTTTCTCGCTTTCCCTGGCTTTTATCCATTCGGCCCCGTTCAGCCAACTGTTTTAACATGTTTATCCCCATCCAGGTGTCGATATCTTCATGGCGAGTGATAGCGAGCCAGCATTGTATGGAGAAATCTGGCTTCGCCGGAGAAATGTTTCTTTTCGAAAAATGTACAAATTTAGTTTGCCGTCAAAAAAAATAAAAATATATATATATATGCTGGCTCGCTACCGCTTGCCAGGAAAATATTGACACCTGGATGGGGGTAAAAGTCTTAAAACAGTAGGCTGAATGGGGCCGAATGGATACAAGCCAAAGAGAGAGAGAGAGAGAGAGAGAAAGAGAAACAAAGCGAGGTGGGCTCCGTTAAGGGGAGGTTTGGTTTTTCTGGCTCCCCTTATCTCTCATGTTTAGCACCATTGGTTTCTGGCTCCCCTTATCTCTCATGTTTAGCACCATTGGTTTCTGGCTCCCCTTATCTCTCATGTTTAGCACCATTGGTTTCTGGCTCCCCTTAACTCTCATGTTTAGCACCATTGGTTTCTGGCTCCCCTTAACTCTCATGTTTAGCACCATTGGTTTCTGGCTCCCCTTATCTCTCATGTTTAGCACCATTGGTTTCTGGCTCCCCTTATCTCTCATGTTTAGCACCATTGGTTTTGAGATTTTAAGATGTCTGCCCCATTAGTTTGGCGATTTTAAACCTTTAGTGCCATTTAGGGGTCGATTATTTTCTGGCAAGGAATAGCGAGTCTGCAATTTAGGCCGGGACAGTTTTCTACCAAAAAAGGTAGAAATTTATCTCGAAAGGGGGTCTTGGGGTATAGTTCTAAAGCTTAATCGAGGTCTTGGGAGGAATCTACAAATATAAAAAAGCTACACATTTACCTGGAAAGGGGGTCTCTTGGGGTATAATTTTAAAGCTTGATAGAGGTCTTGGGAGGAATCTAAAAATATAAATATATAAATAAAAAAGTAGAACCCCACCCATCCGGTACTCTCAGATCCGGAAACCCAAGAGATCCGGACAGGCATTTCGATCCAGACTCATGTTTTAGCCAACCAAACTTGTCTGGATTGCTAGGGAAAAATAAAAGTCAATCCGGAAAAGAATGAGACGAATACCAGTTACCGCACGTAGTGCTTACATCCAGCATTAGATATCCAGACTTGTATGTCAGCCATCCAGATTTATCTTCATGGCTAAAACCTAAGTCTGGTTGTTTAAGTTAGATATCTGGACTCTTGTTTCAACCATCCGGATTTGTCTGGATGGTTGAAACCTAAGTCTGGTTGTTTAAGTTAGATATCCGGACTCTTGTTTCAACCATCCGGATTTGTCTGGATGGCTGAATATATGTCCTGACTTTCGGCAGATCCGGACTTTTGGCAGATCCACACAGGATTCTCCCCCAATTAGTCTGGATGGGCGAGGTTTTACTCAAGAATAAATAAATCCAACTTTGTGGTTAACTTACGACAAGCGAGAACCTCTGCGACTGTTTAGCGTGATCCACCTCGTACTTGTCCGAGAACAGGACCACCCGCTCGTTGGTGCTGATGGGGTAGGAGTTGGTGGGCTTGTCTAGGTCCATCTGTAATATACACAACTATTATATTACACTCTATGTAATAATGGCTGGAAACAACTTGTGTACACTGAGTAAATGTTCATAATATTACAATATACCATTTAGAGATGATAGTAGGCACTCGTCACAAGCAGTTTTGCCTTTTGTCTCCCTCATCCACAGACAAAAGAAAAAAAAATACAGTCAATGATGTGTTTTAGAAAAATATTCTTTTAAAACTAAGTAGTGGTATTTCAAATAATGTGCAGTATTTTTTTTTTTTTTTTTTTTTTTTTCTATGTGATTGAGGGAGGCAAAAGGCATAACTGCCTATAGCGAGTGCCTCCCCCATAGTTGAAAGAGTGACAGGACCAAAATCAAGGGACGTTCGAGCCAAAATGCCTGGACACACGGAGTTTGAAGCAATTTAAGTCATAGGAAGAGGGAAAGACTGATTCTGGGAGAGAGTTCCAGAGCTCAGCTGTTGAGTAGAAGAAAGTTTTGAGAGTAACGTTTCACTCTTGGGTTGGAGAGTTGCACAGAGTAGGGGTGGGATTGAGTTGCAAGACGGGTACCACGTGCCCTACGTAAAGGAGGTGGTATGCACTGGGATAGCTCTGAGGAACACTGATTATTATAGTAGCGATAGAATAGCGAGAGAGATGCAACATTGCGGCGGAGAGAGAGAGATTGCAGAGAGTTGGTGAGTGGACGGGAGTTAATGATACGAAAGGCCTTCCTTTCAACTTTGTCTAGAAGAGCGGTGTGAGAGGAACCTCCCCACACATGTGAACAAATACTCAATACTCAAGTATGATAATGTGTGGTATTATAAACGTGTAGTAATTATAATCAAACCAGGGAATGTGGTTTACTATGACAACTGGCTGGGATTTACAGATTGATTCACCTCAGTGTGACATAAATACTCCATAGAACACAGATTTCCACCTATGTGTACGTTTTGTGTATTGGAAAGAAATGTGGTTTACTTAGCTCTTTCTATCTTTCTATCTATATACTCAGGCCAAATCCCCACTTTTCATTTGGGGGGGGGGGGGGGGGGGGGTTTGGTGGCCGACTCATGACAGCCAGAATAGGGAAAACACAACAAAACAATGAACACACAAAAACAAAATACAAATTCACACATAAACACATGTGTGCTTACTTATTTAGTGTAGTGAAATGAATAGGGGAGGGGGAGGTGTTGGTGAGAGCTACCTGGATTACTCTCTGTGTAGGTGAGAAACAGACAGAAACAGTGAGGGAAGCCAGACAAATGAGACAGGTGTTCCAGCAACTCCTTATCACATGCCTATGAGGTCTTGCCTAGGTATTGTCCTGTTCGAATTGTGTCTACAATCTGCTCATTAATTTTCGTATTATATAATATATGACTGAAGAAAGAGTTAGGTGGTGTTTAAATATGGTGGTGGAGTTTCTAGTGAAAGTTTGGGTGAAGAGTTCAGCTTTGTCAGAGGAAGAAGTGATGGTAGTGCCATCAGAGTGGAAAAGGGGAGGGAAAGACGAGGAAGAAATATTGTTGGAGAGGTTTTTGGCTAGATGCCAGAAAGCTTGGGAAGAGCTAGAGTTGGATAGTTCAGTGCATTTATTATTGATGAAAGAGTGTTTTGCATGTCAAAGAACAGATTTTGGCTTGATTTTGGGCAGAAACATAA